>WNHD01000242.1:0-38205 GCA_011057455.1 Ganaspis sp. Gsp50 | reverse complement strand
TTAAAAACGTCGTATTTAAACAAGTCTTTAAAAACGTCGTATTTAAACAAGTCTTTAAAAACGTCGTATTTGAACAAATCTTTAAAAACGTCGTATTTGGACAAATTTTTATAAACTTTGTATTTGAACAAATCCCCAAAAAAATTTTATTTGTAAAAAGTACTTCAAAACCATTAATTTAGAGCAAATCTTGTGAGGCATTTTATGTGAAATTAATCCTCGTTTTTTTCATTTACAAAACGATTCTTTCAAACCAAAAAAATTTATGAACGCCAAATTCGTGAATAGCCAAATTTCTAAAAATTAAATTAAAAATTAAATTGTTATTAAAAAATAACAATAAAATAATATAATTAACATTAATTACGTATAATCATAATATTATATCAATTTTCCAAATAGTGGAATTTCTAAACAGTGGAATTTCTAAATAATAGTATTTACAAATAGAGTAATTTTTGAAGCAATTTTTAAACATCGAAATCTGTAAATAATTGCATTTACAATTTGTGTAATTTGCAAATTGTGTAATTTTTAAACAGCGAATTTTCTAAAAATATAAATGTTGAAATCACCTTTCTACGTTAAAAATTGTAAATAAATAATTAAAAATATCGTAATGAATGTATTCACTTAAAACGAACTTTCTGTGATAAATTTAGTGAATTTTTGTAACAAAAATTTTTTTGTATCTAAAACTAAAGCGTTGAAAAGTCGAGAGTTGTCTGTTGGAAAGATGTGTGATATTTGAAAATAAAAGGATTCTATTGTACGACTCTATCTTGCTTTTGGAATTTTCTTCCGGGACACAACTGAACTAGGTTAGTAATGTGAAATTAGTAACGTGAAAATTAATATTTGTCGTCACGTTTTTTATCAAGATTAATTAGCGATGAATAAATCTTTTCAAAAATAAATCTTTTCAAAAATAAATTTTTTCAAAAATAAATCTTTTCATAAATAAATAAATCTTTCTTTAATTTCAATAAACACAAAAGGCAAATTTTGAATTTTCAGAATATTTGGTTCTAATTTTGCTGGTTTTTATTTTTACTTTATTTTTTATAAGACGTGGCAACATTTTACGTTAATTTGTCACAAAAAAGCTTATTTTTATATTTATCACGCATGATTCATTATTGTTATAACACAAAAATGGTAATGCACATATCTTTCCAACTTGATGTTCTTGCACAAAGCCAGTTTCAGGTAAATAAAACAAAAACAAAATTATATCTTCATAATTAAAAATTGTTTTCCAAAGTTTAATACTCAAACTCAATTGTGTTTTTACGACAAAATAACGAATATGAAAGAATGAAGATAAAAGCAAAGATAATAAAAGAAAGCTATAACGAAGCAATAAAGATACAAGAAGAAATATAAAATGTATAGAGCAAATATTTAAAAAATATAGTTTTTAAGCAACAAAAAATACACAAAGGGAGTCAAAGCTACGAAAATGCTTATAATTTAAACTTTTTCATCAGAATTTTGTAAAACACAAATTTTTTACAACACTGATCAAAAAATGCACTGTTTTGTAAATTTTGCAAGTGTGTGTATTAAAAAAAAAATTGTTTTTTGCTTCTGTTGTTCAACAAAGATTTTGATATTTCGATCCAATTGTTTATCAATTTATTTAATTTTATAAACGTTTCTTTACATTTTGATAAAAATATTCGCATACAAAATTTTTTCGCATACAAAAATTCGCATACAAAAATTCGCTTAAGAAAACTATTTAAACATATGTAAATATATGTATTTTATGAATAAATTAAAAACCAATTGTCATTCGTGTTTTAGGAAAAGCTGAACAAGATGTTCCCGTTTTTGATAGCGAAGATTCACGTTATTTAGCAAACTGTAAGTATACATTTTTTAATGATCTTGAATTAACTAGCGAAACTTTTTTATAAATAATTTGATTTTTTGCAGCTCTCGGGAATCCTTTAATACAAGGATTATCAGAAGTTGTAAAATCTCGTCCAGAAGATCCGGTAACGTATCTCGCCTCCTACTTGTACAATTCTTCAAAGAATGAAACTCCAAAATCTCAAGTAATTAATTTATGTCTTTAAAGTCTAATGTTTCAATTAAATGTTTCATTAATTCTTAATTAAACTTCGAATTTTGTATAATAGAATGGAATACTAAATAAATAATAAAATTAATAATATAATAATGTAATAAATAATTAATATTAGACGAATATAATAAATCATTGGTATTAAATATTTTAATAAACCATTAATATTAATTATTATTATGCTAATATTAATTATTATTATGTTAATATTAATTATTTATTTTTTTATTTTATTATCCCTCCATGTATACCCTTTCGGGTTTTTTAACATATAGACCCCACAGTTCTAATATTAATTATTATTATTAATTTATAATTATTATTATTAATTATTACTAATTATTATTAATATTAATAAATATTATTTATAAAACAATTATATTTTTTTGTCCAAACTATTAATATTGGAAGAGTTGTTTTCTTTTTTCAGACAATTGTAAAACCTATGCTTTGAACATTAGTTATTAACTGTAGTAGAAAAATGTTTTTCTTAGAAAATAAAATTCCTTTTAGTTGAGATTGTAAATTGAAAATGACGTTTTGGATCTTGTGTGTTTAAAAAACGATTACAGTATAGTTTGCACAATTAGGATTCTCACTCTGTCAATTATTGACAGTTAATTGTCAATTGCAATTTAATGGAATATATAGTAGTGTTAGCTTTAACTTTTCAAATATTGAAAATACAATAATTATTAAATTTGTAATCCCAGGAATCGAATGTTCTAATTATTGGCGATCGTGAGGAAGAGGCTAATGATAATATTGATGATGATCTTGGCTATCCACAAACTCCAGAAAACGAGACCAGCCTTTCCGAGAGTCCTGAAATTAGTCCTATAGAATCGAATTTTATTGAAACCAACAGAGTAAGTGTTGCAAAAAATACAAAAAAAAAAGGTTATAAATAAAAGTTAAAACTTATAGGTAAAAAGTAAGTTTAGAACCTCAAACAATTTCTACAAAATTAATTTACAAACTTTAAATTTAAAATTAAATTTGACATTTTTAATTAAAATTAAATATTAACATTTTTATTTAAAATTAAAAATTAACTTTTTTAATTAAAATTAAAAATTAACTTTTTTAATTAAAATTAAAAATTAACATTTAAAAATTTAAATAAAAGAAAATTATTAACATTTGTAAGAATTAAATTAAATTTCTTTTAAAATTTGAATGAAGAGTTAAATTTAATAAAAATATGTAAATGTTCAATTATGAATTAAAGAAAACGATTGATTGGAGTTTGAATAAATAAATAATCTTGAACAAAAAATTTTGAACAAAGAATCTTGAATATAAAATCTTGAATATAAAATCTTGAATGAAGAATCTTGAACAAAAAATCTTGAACAAAGAATCTTGAATAAATATCATAATTGCATAAATAAAATCGAAGATTGAAATTTACAAAAAGTATATATTATAATCGAAATATTCTAAGAGAACATAAATAATCTTTTGCTTTAAAAAAATGCTAAAAAATATTGTCCAATTATTAACAGACTCTTAAAACTATCGGACCTTATAATTTCTTAAACATAAGAAACTGAACTAGAATTTTTAATTTAATTTCAGGACGAACATGGTCAGAGTATACTTCATTTTGCAGCGGTTCGATCTCACTCACGAGACGCTTTGTTCCATCTTTTGCAAGAATCGCAATTAAATGTCGGATTCAGGGATGAAGTTTATCGAACTGGTAGAGACGTAGCCGAAAAAGCTCACCTTCAAGATAACGTGGACGAAATTGATCGTTGGGTCGTTTTCTTGGCTGCACGAGGTATTATTCACATTTTTTCTATTTTTCAAAAGTATTCAAATTTCAATTAACTTTACAATTAACTTCCGTTTTCTTTTTTTTTTTTTTTCAAAAATTAAATTTATTTTCTCACTTTATTCCATTAATTTGTCATCACTGTCAATAATTCCTTTGTTATAATTTTAGATTTCTTTTGTAAAAATCTGATTTTAATTGTGTTTTCTATTTTTAAGGAGAGACTGAAAAACTAGTAGAACTTTTGTTGGAAGGGTATGATCACATTTTGGATGCTAAAGAAGCTGCTACGAATATAATGGAAATTGCGAGAAGGCAAGGTCACGATTCTACTGTACAGTTTTTGCAATCAATTCCAAATTTTGAGGTACGAAGGAATGAAATATAATGACTAATGATTAAAATTGTTATTTTAAAATAATAACTTTGTTTTTTAAATGATTAAAATTGTAATTTTAAAATAATTATACTTTGTTTTTTAAATGATTAAAATTGTAATTTTCTTGTTTCTTTAGTCAAGAAGAGATGAATTACATAGTGCAATACGAGCAAATGATACAGAACTTGTAAAAGAATTGTTTGTAAAAAATGGCGACGGATCGAGATTAATTGCTTTTGGAAAAAATGTTTATGGCCGATGTGCACTTCATATCGCGGTTTTAAAAGAAAATGCAGAAATTGTTGAATATATTGCCAAAAATTATCCGGAAACTTTGACAATTGGAGACAACGTACGTAAATTAATTAATAACTAACATTTTTGAAGATATACTTTAATTTTAAACACTTTTAGAAGTAATGATTATCTATTTTATTTAAATTTTATTACAATTTTAAATTTCATTATAATTTTAAATTTTATTATAATTTTAAATTTTATTGTAATTTTAAATTTTATTATAATTTTAAATTTTATTGTAATTTTAAATTTTATTATAATTTTATTGTAATTTTAAATTTTATTATAATTTTAGCTTTTAAATGCAAAAATAAATAGATACAAAAATAGATACAAATATAAAAATTTTCTAAATAAAAAATATATTAGTATTCCAAACATTTTTTAGTAATTTTGTTGTAATTTGATACTTCTATCGAAAGAAAAATTATTCTAGATCCATTATTGTTTATTATTGCTTATGTCAGAGAAATTATACATTTTTTGAAAAATGTTTTGAAAAATTCCAGATTGACAGAATTGCTCTTCATTATGCAATGGCCTTGCCGACTGTTGAAGTTTTAAGTAATATTTTAATAAAAGCAGGAGCTAAACGAGTGAAAAAAGATTTAGTAAGAAGTTTTTTAAATTTTACAAACTTTTTAAATCTTTTTAATTTTGAAACAGCATTTCAAAGTACATTTTAATTTCAAAACTGTAAATATATTATTCAATTTTATAGAAATCAAGACAACCGAGCTACTACTACATGAATAAATCTGAAATTCAAAAACTTCAAGAAGAAGAAGAGGAGATTATGAAATATTGAATTCACAATTGATTGATTAATTTAAAGAATTCGAATTTAGTAATTCGACAAAGTGAATTTAATAGTGATCCAAATTTAACAGATCTTCAAGATCTTATAGATCTCAAAGATCTTTTAAATCACAAAGATCATATAGATCTCAATGATTATTCAATTATAATTCGAAAAATCAACATAGGATGTTAATGAAATAATATTAAGAGATAGTTTATATATTTTTCCGAGAAAAGTGCAAATAGATATTTTTCTTTGTACAGAATATGATCACTTTTCAAAAAACAAAAATTCTCAATTTTTGAGACAAACAAACAAGAGAAAAACAAGAGATTTTCTGTAATATCCAAGTATCGGAAAATTACCTTCTTCCATGTAAAAGAAATATCTATTTTCAAAGATTTATAAAATTTCACAGTATTTAAATCTTAGAAGAGTAAACTTTTGTTATTCGCCTTCTTTCTCTTTTCCAATTCTTTAAATGTTTTTTTTTATCATTTGTCTTTTAAAATAAAGCGCATATAATTTAAAGTTTTGTCACTACACAACTCCGTGAAAATTACAACTGTAAATTAATTTATTAGAAAGAGTTCCTTAATCCGAAGAAATTTTTATAATTTTCCACATCAATGCTCAATATAAACAAATTGATAACAGAAGTTGACTTTAATGACAGAATGGGAAATAAATGACAGAATGATAAATTAATAACTGAAAGAGAAATTAATAGCAGAATATGAGAAATTAACAGAATAAGAAATTAAGGACAGAATGGGAAATTAATAACAAAATGATAAATTAATGACAGAATGAGAAATTAATAACAAAATTATAAATTAATGACAGAATGAGAATTTAGTAATAAAATGATAAATTAATAGAAAAGTGAGAAATTAATAACAAAATTAGAAATTAATAAAAAAATGATAAATTAATAAAAAAATGATAAATTAATAACAAAATGATAAATTAATAACAAAATGGTAAATTAATAACAGTATGAAAAATTATAATAACAGTATGAGAAATTAACAGCAGAATTTGAATTGAATAACCGAATTGATAGTGATATTAAATTGAAAGTAATATTCTGAAATTAGATCTTGTCTGTGAAAAGAATGACAAACTTTTTATTAGAATTATCATCGATATAAGCTACTAACGTTTATCTGTATGTTGTAATTCTCTAAATATAATTGTAATCCGACGTTAAAATTTGTATTTATTTTAATATTTAAACTTTACCTGAACTCAAAGAAGAATTAATCAAATTAATCTAAATATGATAAAATTCAATGGATAGTTATAAAATTAACTAAATTGTTCTTTGAACACCTTTTCTTCAATAATTCCTAGTCCAACAAATTCCCAACTAAAACGAATCTTTTTCCTCGTGATATCAGCCAATTCGGACCAACGACAAGAAATCGATTCGATTAAATCGTTGCTACGATTGAATCATACGACAGTTTTCTTTCTATTTTTTACTTATCTTATTTTGTCCTTTTTTTACTTTTATTGCCGTCTAGCTTCTGTGGCTTTATTTTCTCAGTCCGACATTTCGAAAGTTGATCCTGTTCGTCCTCAATCTCAATTAAATTTTGCCAAGGATTTGGATTCACGAACGCGGGTTTTGCTTTTTGGTGTGCTGTTAATAAATTAAAAAGCTATAAAATGTCTTGTTACTGTTACTATTGTTTTTTTTACTATTGTTTCAATTTAATTCAACTAACGTAGTAAACCTTGAGTTGCAGGTTTAGCTTTTGTCTTGGATTTTTCCCTCCACACGTCGTAAGCCTTGTTACTTTCTTCTACTCGCTTTTTCTTTTCTTCTTCTTTTTGTTGTTCCACTAATTGTTGCTTTTTGTGTTGAACTAAAGAAAACAGAAAAATTAATAATTAAATTAAATTAAAATTTAAAATTAATAAATAAAAGAAAATAAAAATCATCATCAATAAAAATGATTGATGAGAATGTAAAAATAAAATTGTAGCCTGTTTACATGAATAACTGAAATTAAATAAGGCCATTTAAATTTCATGTTTTACTTTTTCAAAACAAGAACCCACCCTTGTGATCCTCTTCTTTTTTTCGCGCCCACTGTCTTAGATAAATAGTTTTTGCGACAACCGCCTTGTCTTCAATGTCCTTGAGTCGTTTTTGAAGTTCCAACTCTTTTTTCAAAACTTCTTGTTTAATCGCTTCTTCCTGCTTCTTTCTCTCAACCCATCGCACAAAAGTTTCGTGTTCTATTCGCTCCTTTTCTTCTTTATCTTCCTTTATCCTCTCTTCTTCCATTTTTCTGATTTTTTCAACACGACGCTTTTCTTCCTTCAATTCAAGAGCCTTTCGTTCTTTTTCTCGGATCCATTCTTCATGAGCCAGTTGACGAGAACTCGGAATCCCGTTTGTTCTTTCCGATAAAATTGTAGTCGAAAACGAAGACGTCGAGCTCTGGATAGTCCCGAACCCATTCAAGGAACATCTGCCAAAAAAAGAGCCGATAATTAAAAATAGAGAACAGAGATTTATCAAAAATTTATTTAAAAAATTAGAAATTGTTCTTGAGAAATTGAAACGAAAGTTGAATTGTGATTGCAAATCAAACAAATCAAATTTCAGATCAATTTCAATGAGATAATAAAAAGAATTATAAAAGTATATAAAAATGATAAAAATAATAAAAATAATAATAAAAATATATAAAAATGATAAAAATGATAAAAATAATAAAAATAATAATAAAAATATATAAAAATGATAAAAATGATAAAAATAATAAAAATAAATATTAAATAAGAATTTCGAATAATAAAAAAGATTTTAAAAATTTGTTTCAAAACTTCGGAAGTTTTAAAGGTTTCAATTTAAATCAATAAATAATAAAAATTTAAATCTTTAAAGAAGAATGGTGTTTAAATCTAGAGAAATTTAAAAACCTTTGTACATTCTTCGTTTCGTAGAGTCTCGGTGATGATAAATCTTCAAGAGATTTGCTTTCGAGGGAACTTGACAAATCGCTGTTAATTTTACAGCGTCGTTCAATTCGCTTCACTGGCCTTGATTGTTGCCGAGATGAATTTTGAGAAGAACTTGTTGAAGAAATGATAGAAGGAAAGCAGCGATACGTTCCTGGTGCATGGTCCCCATTAATTTCAATCGTACTCGAAGAATTGGACTTTCCAATTATTTTTCGAATGCAAATAAAAAGTGAAACATATTTTAATTAAATTAAAATCAGTTTAAACATATTAAAATCAGTTTAAACATTAAAATCAGTTTAAACATATTAAAATCAGTTTAAATATATTAAAAATAGCTAATCACTAGTTCAAAACAATCCAGAATAAAATTACAATTATTTTAAATTCACCCATAGTTTCAATTATTTGAAATTAGTTCAAAATGTTTCAAACTTGTTTCAAACTATTTCAAACTATTTCAAACTATTTCAAATCAATCCAAATTATTTCAAATATTTTAAACTAGTACAAACTATTTCAAATTAATCCAAATTATTTTAAACCAGTTCAAACTGTTTCAAATTATTCTAAATTATTTCAAACCAGTCTAAACTATTTTAAATTAGTTTAAACTAGTCTAAACTATTGCAAATCAGTTGAAACTATTTAAAATTAGTTCAAACTATTTCAAAACAGTTTGAACTATTTCAAATTAATCAGAAATAATTACCCCAACTACCTTCAATTAGATTTAATTGAAAAATACTCACAATCGAGAGTAAGGGAAATCCATGAAGCAAATCCTGTTCGTGTTTTAGTACCGTTTCAGATTTAGTAGAAGACTGATCAAAATGCTTAACAGGTTCTCCAACGTGATCTCCACGATCATCATCAGTTTCGAAAGATTCAGCGTAAATTGCAGAATTGATGAACCGGAATTCCGATCCAGATCTTGTTGATAAAAGATCAAAATTATATTCCTGGATCTTTTTGGAAGGTTTGACAGTTTTTACGTTTATTCCGTTAAAAGAAGATGAATCTTGAATCGGGGAAAATGGATAAACCGAGCCATTTTCAGGCGGAAAAATCCGGATTGCTTTTGCTTTTTTTCCCAACTCACAGCTGTCAAGATCGCTGTCAGTTGCCATTCCACAGAACTCTATTATCTAATCAAGTTCGATTTACGAAAAGCGCGTGAAAGAACTCGTTACAAACATCGTAGAAATTTGTAAAATGTGGCTTTGTTTGTAAAAAAATTTTTACAATTGCTAAACAATTTCAATTAACTGAGAATTATAAAAATGTGGTTCACTTGAGACACATTTTACACGAGGCTTCACTTTTTTTTTCTACAAACAATAACGAATCCTATTTTGCTTGCGAAACTTTTGTATTTTTTATATGAACCTACGAACTTCCGGTTAATGAAGTTTTAAACAAACAGAACTTTTTTCGTAAACTATAATTTGACAATAAAAATTCAATTCAAAATAAAGACTCGACTCTTATTTCTTTTACGATCTATTTTACGGGATAAAATAAAAAAAAAAAAAAAAGAAGATCGGTGACGGTGGCCGCTGTTATTTGTTAAACTCTTCAAAGATGTTTCTTCTACTGTGGAATTTATACAGTTAATTTAATAACAAAAATGTAGATAGCTGAAACTTGAATTCTTGAATAGAGATTTGTTGCAGATGTTCAATTTACATTTTTTTAAATTTTAAAATTGATTCAGTTAAGTTGATAAAAAAATTTATTTGTAAATAGATTACTTGTAACAATTGTAATAAAGGGCACAAGTCGCAAAGAATTCTATAATTACTTTCTCAAAAATTATTTTGAATCAAAAAGTTAAAATTAAAATAAAAAATTAAGAGTTTTGATTACTAGGTTTTTAACTTTCTTAAAACTCTTAAAAGTCTAGTACTAAAAAAGGCAAATTAAAAAAGGCAAATTAAAAACTATTTAAAGTACATAGGGCACTTTAAAGTTAAAGTACTTTAAGAAAATGTGCTTTAAAATTAAACTACTTTACAAAAATGTGCTTTAAAATTAAACTACTTTACAAAAATGTGCTCTAAAATTATACTTTACAAAAATGTGCTTTAAAATTAAACTACTTTACAAAAATGTGCTTTAAAACTAAACAACTTTACAAAAATGTACTTTACAAAAATGTACTTTACAAAAACGTAGTTTACGAAAATGTACTTTTAATAAGAAATAAAAGTGTATCCTTTAAAGCAATTGCGATTAATTGAGACTTTAGTTTCATCAAGTTTTATTTCAAGACTTAAATTATATTGTGCTTTATCACTTAAGCATAAATAGAAAATATTGAGATCCAAGAGTAAAAAAGTCAATGTTCGGTATACGTCCTTGAGTTGGTTTCCGTAATATTATTTTGTTTTACAATTGATAAATACTCTTCATTAATTTCTTCTGGTTCCATTTTGTGGAAGTAGGTTTCTCGTTCTTGGTGAGTATAATAAGTGTCAACGAAATTAAAATACAACCCAAGCACTATGTTTAAAGCTGCCGTGTCATACGCGTGACAACCTGAATATCGATACTGAGGTTTTTTGTTAAATCGACAGCCAGCAGACTGAGCTCCTAAAAAAGAAATTCCAATATAAGTTGTAAATAATCATAAAATAATAAATTTAAGTTTACAAGTCAAATTTAAGTGTTATCAAAAAATTCAAAGAATGGTCAAAAACAAAGAAAATCGCCAATGCGGTTAATGATTTTAATGAATGACAATGAATTTAATGATTAAATTAAAAATAGTTAAAGTAATCGACAATTGTCAAGCTAGACAAAAAAATTGTAGAGTACATAAATTGTTAATTAAAAAAAGGCCAATTAAAGTTAATGAAAGTTAATTAAGTTTAATAAAATTAAAGTTAATTAAGTTTAATAAAATTAAAGTTAATTAAGTTTAATAAAATTAAAGTTAATTAAGTTTAATAAAATTAAATTTAATTAAGTTTAATAAAATTAAAGTTAATGAAAGTGACTCTTAATGTCTAAAGAGACTTTTAATGACTAAAGTGCTTAAAAAATAATATATGTCGAAAATAAAAATTGAGTCAATGATTAAATGAAAAAATAATTTGGAAAACAATTACATAAATACTGATACGTAAAAAAAGGAGATTAAAAAGTTGAATACAAACCTATAGGACATATGCAGTCCCTAGTTAATGCACACTTGACCCAAGGCAGCATTACTTTCTCTCTTATTTCATTTGTGTTTCTAATAACTAATCGTGAAGCTCTAATTAATGGAAGAAAAAGGAAACTATCGCTTGAAGTGTGAAAATATTCGTACATCTTTGGATGAGTGAGAGAACTAATAGCATGTCTCGTTGGCCATGTTAAAATTCCTGATTTCGGTAAAAGATACTTTGAAACTTCTGAAGAATTCAATCGTACGTTTGAATCCATATAAAAAATGTTTTCTAGAGTGTTCAAAGCCATCTGTAATCAAATGCAATTATTTTACAAACAAATTTAAACAATAAGCAATTTTAACTTGCATTGTAAAATTTATTAATATTTTTGTTTATAATCCTTCTGTTTATTAATCTATTAATCTGTTTATTAATCTATTTATTAATCTGTTTATTAATCTACTTATTAATCTATTTATTAATCTATATATTAATCTGTTTATTAATTTATTTATTAATCTGTTTATTAATCTGTTTATTAATCCTATTTGTTCTATCATTAATCGTGAGCTGATTTGTAATTTACCTGAATAACTAGAGGCCTATATACGTGCAGTCTATCGTCTTCAGCATGAGCAGGAAAAGAGTTTAAATCAAACTGAACAACATTGCATTTACTAGAATTACAAACTGATCTCACAGTTTGCAAAGCATCATCGTTTAATCCAAGACTATAAATAACAATACTGTTATTTGGCAAAAAATAACTGACGTTTCTAACGAAACCATAAATATTTTGCTCATTTCCTGGCCTGAGTAATGAAACCACAGTGACGTTTTGTGATTTTGGTACTAAAGGTGTTGTATTCGTTTGACCATCAAGGCCAAGCAGTGCGAGGTATTTCGAGTCTGTAACCAATCGCTTTTCTTCCACATCTTTTAAGTTTTCCTTTAAAAAATCAAGGTTAATTAACGCAATGAATTAGTCATTAATGTTATGAAAACAATTCATGATTTATGTAAATTTAAAAGAAGTGACACAACAGTACAATTAAAAATAGAACTAATTTAAAACACAACATGAACACAACTAATTTGAAAACACAATTTAAAACACTTTAAAACACTTTAAAACAATTTAAAGCATTTTAATACAATTTAACTCATTGATAAACGTCATTCAAAAGCAATGAATCACAAAATATCGAAAACTGTGCATACGTTGTAATGCATTTTTTTAATAAAAAAAAGAATAGGGTAAAAATTGAAAATGTATATAAATAATTATGTATGTAACAATGTTGTTTATTGCACTATTATTTTTATCAACTTACCTGGAAGCTCTTTAATTGTTTGTGAGTTTCTGTGACTAAAGTTTGAATGGATGGTCTTTGATTGCTGAAAGCGATAAAAACGATACTGCTCCCAACGATGCAAATAAGGAACAATAGTAAACTTCTGGTACGCATTGCTCATCGTTTATTAAAATATTTGTAAAATCTAATCATAATACTGCGACGTTTTAAGTCAAAACTTTGAGGTTATATCGAGTTTAACATTACAAAAATATAAATTTTGTAGTTTTTAAATACGACAACTTATTTTTCTTGGTATTATAAACTTCCCTGATTCTGTCCGCAGATCCATAAAAAATTATTTAAATGTCCTTCCTAATGAAATAATAAAACTGAGAGGACGAGAGGACTAAACTGTCAGATCCAGCAGACGAAAAACTGAGTTTACGCCACCAGAGGGCCCTTCCTCAATGTTTGAAATTGTAAACTTCTTTTTCTTTAACAAATTTGAAGTATAATTCAAAAAATATATACAAACGTATAAAAAATTATTGCAATTAAATTAAATTGATTGCAGTTTAAAATTAAAAAGCTTGATATACAAAAGAACAGAAAGAACTATATTTTGTTTGGTGTGTTTGATGCGTTTGATGATGCAATAAGGTCACGTGGGTCACATGGTCTTAATTCTTAAAGCGCACCTAACCTCTAAAAGGTGCCAATCCTGCCAATTGAGTGCCATGCAAATCTATATATACACAAGGAAAACAACAAATTTTATAATCTCAGTCACGTTGATGGTATTTAATATTTGCTGAAGTTTTTTTAAGTGAATTTTTCTTTTAAAAAAAAAAATTAATTTACCAGCGATAGTTACAATTTTTCAGGAAAAATATTTTATGGTGGCATGTACTCCAGATTTTCCCCATATGACTATTTCTTTACGTAAGGTAGACCGTGATTTGTGATGTAATCAGACAATTTATCATTTTTCCTCATCATTATTCGCAGAAAATAATCTTTGTAAGTATATGTTTTGTTTTTTAATGGTTTTTTTTAAATATTTCTTTCCACATACCCACAAAGTATAACTTTCAATAGTAAAATCATTATGCACTACATTTATTTACTATTTTCATGTTTAGATAAGTCTATTTGGTACTATTTTTATTTTAAAAATTGATAATTCGTGTTTTTTAATTCACAAAAGTCGATAAGAATTTCATTATCTAGAGGTATCTCGGTTTTGTCGGAAGCTGATTTTCTCGTCAACATTTTTGCTACAACGTAATTTTATAAATAATTCGTCTTACAAATTTTTAATTTCCAAACAAAGAATTTGAAGAAACTTGTCGTTAAATATAAAACATAAATATTCATCGCTTTGGAATAATTTATTCCTTTGGTACTTTGAACGTAAGGTAAAGTAAAATATCTTTAAAATGAATTTCAAGTGAAGATGTTATTAACCAAAAAAATGAAAAATCATGTTTTCATTATTAGTTTTCTGTATGTTTTTTATATGTTTTCTTTATGTTTCTTTATTTTCTTTATGTTTTCTACATATTTTCTATAAGCAATATATTATCGATTTTTACAGAAAATGTCTTCGAAATTATTTTTCCTTGTGGGAATTCTTCTTCTGGGGACGTCAAAAGTGTTTTCCTGGAAAATTAGTTTAAATCACAGCTCTGTAAATGTTCATATGGACCAAACCGTACCTGTGCAATTTATCGCCGAATTACCCGCATCAAGTACTTCAAATGTAAAAATAACAGCTGATAGTTCAGATACAAATGTTGCCACAACGATTCTTCCTACTTTTCATCACGATAAAATTCATCAAGGAGTTTGGAAAGATTATATCAATGTCACGGGCGTATTTCTAGGCAAAGCAAAAGTGTCTATTTCCATCAATCTCGACGGGGTAAGAAAAATATTTCACAAAAAATATTGAAGTCCACAACGTTTTATCAACGAACAAATTTTTTTAAGAATTAATTCTTCTCTCGCCGAAGGGCAAACAACTATTAAATTAAAAATACAAGTAAATACTGAAAAGAAAATGTAAAAAAGTTTTCACGATAACAAAGTTTTCACTAAAAACTAGTTTAGTCCATATTTTTTGAAAATACATTGAAAATTATTTGTAAAATAAAAACTATTGTAAACTATTGTAAACTATTTGTAACTAGATTGTTTACTTTACATATATTTGTAAAAGGTTTCGTTCTTGTGTTTTCAGCATTTGGTGAATTCAAGTGAATTCGAAGTTATAGTTACTAGAAAAGAAAGAGTAGTCGATGTTGTTTTTACAGCAAGTGTTGCGATCCTGGTTTCTATATTGTACATCAATTTTGGTTGCGCAATGGATTGGGATTTATGCAAAAAAACTCTAAAAAGACCAGTTGGACCAGCGATTGGCTTCTTCTGCCAGTTTGTCTTCATGCCATTGGTAATTTCTTGTTCTTGAAAAAGTTTCAAAATATTTATTAAACAGTTTTCCTTCACGTCGTTGGCAATTTCTTGTTGAAAAAGTCTAAAAGTTATTTATTAAACGGCAATATTTACGTTTTTCTATTTTTAGATCAGCTACATCATTGGCTACATTCTTTTTCCTGATTATCCTGAAATGCAACTGGGTATATTTTTCACTGGCATTAGTCCTAGTGGAGGCGCTTCTAATATTTGGACATTAATGCTCGGCGGAAATTTAAATCTCTCGATTACCATGACAACTTTATGCACCATTGGAGCTTTCGGTAAATTTTGTTTTCTCTTATTTAAAGTGAAATTTTCAATTATTTAGAGTTTACTTTTGTGTTCATAGAAACAACTCGATTATTAAATTTTTTACTTCTTTTTCTTCTATTTGTATTTCATGATATTTTGGTTCCTTTTTGCTTTTTAAATGCTTTTTGTTTCCTCATAGGGAAGCATTGTTTATTTTATTTTATTTTAGTTATTTATCTTTTTGCTTTTTTAAAATGTTTTTTTTTTAGTTGAAGGGCTAATGTTCTTCGCAGGGGTAACATTTTTTTAAATATATTTTTATGATAGTTAATAATTATCTTTTTAATCTTAATAATTTTGTCTTAATAATTATCATTGTAAAATTTCTTTCAGCCTTTATTCCTTTTTGGCTCTTCACTTTGGGCAAGCACATTTTCGACAGAGGAGCTTTACAAGTTCCATATTCCAAAATTGCAACTTACGCAGTGGCTCTTATTGTGCCTCTTGGGATTGGATTTATCATTCAAAGAAAATTTCCAAGATTGTCGAAACTCCTGGTTCGAATCATGAAACCCTTCTCTGTTATTCTCATCTTGTTTATAATTATTTTTGCAGTCGTTACGAATCTTTATCTCTTCAAACTCTTCTCTTGGAAGGTAATTAAGAATTTATAATCAAATCTCGATTTTGTAAATTTACATAATTATTTTTTGTAAATTTACAAAATTATTTCTTGGGAATTTACAAAATTATTTCTTGGGAATTTACAAAATTATTTCTTGGGAATTTACAAAATCATTTCTTGTAAATTTACAAAATTATTTCTTGTGAATTTACAAAATTATTTTCTGTGAAACTAGATTATTCTTTCGGGACTGGGTCTGCCATGGTTGGGATATTTAGTCGGACTTGCCATAGCTTTATTATTTAAACAACCAGGTCCTGATGTACGTGCTATATCGATTGAAACGGGAATTCAGAATACTGGAATTTCAATATTTTTGTTAAGGTTTGGTTTGGAGCAGCCGGCAGCTGATCTTACGACAGGTAAAACTTTTTATTCTTTTACTGATTACTTTAATCCATATCTTTTCATTATGCACTGATTTATATTATTGTACTGTAAAAAAGTATTTTTAAAATTGAGTTACTATTCTATATTTATATTTGATAGTCTTACAATTTATATTTCTATCATGTTTGAATTTGAATATTTTTATTTTGAAATTAATTGCAAATCGTATGATTAATTACTTATATTTCAGTCGCCCCAGTTTCCTGTGCAATAATGACACCCATCCCTTTGTTAATATTGTATATAATAAAATTAATTCTGGATCGAAGGAAAGAGAAATTAGCTGCTTCCATGGAAAAATTACAAAATTCGATTCCTCCAATTACTTCCCTTACGTAATTTTGTGCTCAAAGTTTTGTTATATTATTATTAAACAGTGTCGTATTTATTATCTAACCGGTTATGGTAATTAGAAAAATGAATATCTTGGTTTTACGATATTAAGCAAAGATTTAGCAAGTATATTTTAACTAATAAATATATTTGTTAAATATTTATTACATTTTTGTCAAACATGTAATAATGAAATATTTATCTAAATGTGAATATTCATAATAATTCATCCAAAGATAAATATTCAAGTTTTACAATTGAAAAAAAATATGTAAATATGTTATTCTTTACATAATTTTAGGATTATTACTTAATTTGTAAATATTTTATTAGGGTCCAAAAGCTTTTAATTTGAAATAGCATTTATTGCAATTTTGTTTTATTTTTCGTTTGAAACTTATTTTGAGTTCATTTTTACGAATTAGGCGTTTAAAAAAAGTTCTTTATTAAAGAAAAAAAGCGCAGAATTCATATGATTTTATGATTAAAAATTAATTTTATACTTTCGTTGGATAATCGACTGTTATCTGTGATAACATTTTGATATAGACTTAGATTAAGCGAAAAAATTTCTTTACACATAGTCTTCATATATATTATGAAAATTCATTATTTATGCAGGAACAAATTATCAATAAAATGTATATCTTGTGTAAAAGATAATTATAGAGTGTGTAGTGTTATAATGTTAGAATGAGATTTTATATTGTTTGCTTTATCTACTTAGGATTGTGTAATAGGTGGCATTTCTTTTTTTTTTAGAAATATGATTGCATTATTTTCTAACTCTTAACGTAAAATTGTTTTTAAAAGTGTATTTTTGTTTTTATAAATAATGTACAAATGTTGTTGAAATTTTGAATAAAAAATGTTATTATTACATGTTTTATTAGAATTTTGCGAATGACTATATTTTAATGAATTACAAGATTTTTTAATTACTTCAAAATAATACAAATTTATTTCACTATTTTAAAATTAATAAAAATGTGCACCGCAAATTCGCGTTTGGAGAAGTAAAATAATAATTTTGTTAATAAAAGTAGTATAATACAGAATCTGGTTTTGTAAAATGTTATGTATTTAAACAAAGTAATACAAAATGTCAGAAAATAAAAATAATGATAACATTAATAATAATAAATACTGTGAAGTGAAATGTGATGATTAAATTAATATTAATAAATACAATGAAGTATCAATCAAAATTAATTTCGTTGGCACAAAAGTTTGGATTTTAAAATAATCCCAATGAAAATGAAGCTAAATGCAAAATATCCTAGTTGTCATCAATTTCTTTCGTTTTGATAAACAGATTGTATTAAATTCTTTCTATCGAATGTGGCTTTACTATGTTTGATTCCATAGAAGAAGTATATCATAAGACCTGTAAAAATTTATCCATTTTTAAGTACATAATACGTAGGTGCAATTTTTTTTATATTAAAAATACATATCAATAAATACAATCTTTATAATGTGATACAGTACAATCTAAAGTAATCAAATATGAAAATTTATTACATTCTCATCAATACCGTATATTTCTGAAAAAAATAAAAAAAAAGTAATACTAAGAAGGTATTTTTAATTTAAATTAATATTCAAAATTAAGGGTTTAAATTTAAAATCAGTTCTAAAATCGAATTAATAATAATAAAAAAAATAAAATAAACAATGCTTCCCTATGAGGAAGCAAAATAAAATAAAAATAAAATAAAAAAAATAATAATTAGTAATTAATAAGTAAAATTAATAGTAATAATTACCAATTATCATCCATATTAAAAATCGTATCCACGTCATTGCATCTAATGCCACCATAAGATAAATGTTGATTAGAATACTCAATCCTGGCAAGAATGGAACTAAAGGTACCTAAAAATAATAAATTATAATTTTATTCAAATTTTTGATTAAGAAAATTAATTTGACTTACTACTTACAGAAAAAGGGAGTCTCTTTCCAGAAACAGGTTGCAAATATATACAAATTAGTGCGAAGATTAGACCAACAATTAAAAGAGTCAATAGTACAAGAGCCCAGATTTCCAAATTGGCTATATCTTTCCCATATGCTTTGATCAAGCTTGTTAAACACATACAAAGAAAAGCTGTTAAAAAATATATTATTCAATTTTTAGAAGAACCTGTCAATTTTTTTATGTAGGTATAAATTATTATTAATTGCTATTTATAATTTCGTTTCATGCTACTACGATTATTAATTATTTTAAAATTCAAAAAAGTCAAAAATTCACCAAAAAAAGGAAAATAGCACCAGAATAAAAAAAAGGTAAATAACACTTGAACTAAAATTCAAAAAATAGAATAGAAAAAAAATAGAATATAAATTGTAAAATTCAAAAAAGTTTAAACAAAAAAAGGAAAATAACACTTGAACTAAAATTCAAAAAATAGAATAGAAATTGTAAAATTCAAAATAGTTTAAGCAAAAAAAGGAAAATAACACTTGAACTATTTAAAAAATAGAACTCAGAGTCCTTAGAATTTTTAATTTCGCTTATTTTAGGAATATTGACTCTCCGAAATTTTGTTTTCTAAATTATAATAACATATCTAATATATCACAATGATACTTCATTTATGATATTTTTATTTACATTATTTATATTTTTTTTATTTCAGAGTTCCTTTAATTTTACGATTTGTCTGGCCTTTGGGTTACTATATTTTATATTTCTTTTACGATATTTTTTCTTACTATTAGATTTATGATTTCTTATTTCTAATTAAATTTCTGAAATTTCAACAAATTATGTTTTAGGAATTTATGGTGATAATACTTACTATAGAGAAGAACAAGCGAAGAGACAATTTGAGATGTCAACTTTGTAGATACAGTCGTTTTATTGGCATTTATTATCAGTTTTATGATCGAAACAACATTCAGGTTAATGTTATCTCTTCTTTTTCCGCTCAACTCATTCTCTTCATATCTACATAAAAGGCAAACAGTGAAAATAGTTACATATTAATTAATCTCAATAACTCACTTCATACATCCTTACTATTCCTCTCTAAAATTCTGATCAAAAATCGTGAATTTAGTGTATCTTTTACAATTAATTTTTTATTTAATTTACTTTATTTTACTTTTTTTTTAATTTAGTAAACAAAAATTGTATTGATATTCTCAAAATTCATTTGATATTTTTTACCAATCTTTCTTTTACCAATATTTTTTACCAATCTACACCAGAAAATGTATAATTGATCCGAAAATTTTCGACCTAGTCTTTTCTTTAAAATAAAGAAATTTCGTTTTATTGGTCTCATTAAAAGTTTTAGGGCCTCCAATTAATTCATCTTAAATAGGAGGAAAAATTATTAATGTAAAAAAATATTGATATAGAAAATGATTGCTATAAAAAGGGTTGATAGAAAAAGTTTGACATAAAAAAGATTTGATATAAAAAAGATCTAATATAAAAAAGTTTAGCATAAAATAGAGTTGATGTAAAAAGAGGTTTGATATAAAAAAGGCTTGATATAAAAAAGGTTTGATATAAAAAAGATTCGATATAAAAAAGGTTTGATATAAAAAAAATTTGATACAAAAAAGGGTTGATATAAAAACGGATTGACATTGAAAATTACAAAGTTTAGTATTTAAAAAGCGATAAATTTAAAATAACGTTTTCACTTGAGAGGAGAAAACTAATCAAACGTATTTTAGAAAATTCACTTATATTATAATATTATAATATTCACTTCAATAATAAATTGTTTACTTAATCTTGTTGATTTATTAATTGATTTATCAATCTTACCGCAGAATAAGAACGCATGCAGCAACAATGGAATAAGCCAGAAGAGTTCCAATGCTCATCATATTCACAAGTTGACTCAGTTCGAAAATAGCAGCTAGAACTCCTGCAAGAAAATACATTTTTCAAAAAATCATTTTTCTATCGACAATTTCAAAAGGATGATTTCAAAGTTTACCTGTAAGTAATCCCGAAGAAAAAGTCCCCATCATAGGAGTATGAAATCGTGAATTAATTTTTCCCATCCATTTGAAGATGAGACCATCAGATGCCATTGCATAAATTACTCTTGGTAAAGGGTACATCGCTCCCAGCAAACTGTTCAAAAGTACAAAAAATACATTTTATTTACAAAATTCGTTCAATTTTGTAATTAAATTGAACGAATTTAAAACCGACGCATCATTAAAAATCGATGCATTTATTGAATTTCTTTATTATTTCATCAGCATCTATTCTAACAAAATCTATTTAATTAATTTTTATTCCATTAGTGTTTTTGGAATCAATTTACGTTTAAATATCGTTTATTTATCGGATTTTATGTCAAACTTATTCAATAAAAGTCGACCTATTTTAATGATCTCTTAAGGGTTGAATTATTGAAAATATTTTCATTGTGTAAACTTTCATTGCGTAAATTTCTATTGTGTAAATTTTCATTACGTAAATTTTCATTACGTAAATTTTCATTGTATAAATTTTCATTGCATAAATTTCCATTGTGTAAATTTTCATTGTATAAATTTTCATTGTTTAAATTTTCATTGTATAAATTTTCATTGCGCAAATTTTGCAGATGTGCAGGTTTTTGCTGTCTAAATTTAAGTTGAACAGATATTTTAGTTATTCTAGTTTATTTTTTAATCATACTGTTTTAATGTCTTTCTAATTTTGAGGTTTTTGAGAAGATTTTTCGATTCACCTGGCACAAAGTCCGCTGATTGCACCAATAGAGACAACCCACTTGGCCCAAGTCCATCCTATTTTGTCGAAGAAATGAGGAAGCGGTGTTTCGGGATTTTGTTCATAATAAGGCAGACCCATTGTGAGAACAACGGAAACTCCGAAATAAGCCAAGAAAACTACAAGAAGAGATGTCACAATAGCTATTGGAATGGATTTTTGCGGATTTTTAGCTTCTTCTCCGGTTGTAGCAACACAATCGAATCCGATAAAACCGTAAAAACATGTCGCAGCACCAGATATGATTCCAACAATTCCGTAAGGCGCAAATCCTCCGGTTCCATATTTGCAACTCTCTTCAGTGCACGGAGGATGAGTTTGCCAATTGGATGGTTTCGCTGAAGAAAAATTATTAGTCTTCAAAAAATTTATAGTAATAATAATAATAATAATCACAATAATCATAATAATCATAATAATAATAATAATAATAATAATAATAATAATAATAATAATGATAATAATAATAATAATAATAATGATAATAATAATAATGATAATAATAATAATGATAATAATAATAACGATAACAATAATAATAATAATAATTAATAAAATGGGGACTTAGATATGTAAAAACCGAAAGGGAGAATCAAATTAAAAGAAATATAATAATAATATAATGATAATTAGTTTGAAACTTTAGTGTTACCTTTAAAGGATCCTGCAATTATGACGAATAGAACTACAGACAAATTCGTGACTGTGAATATATTGTTCGCGAATGAAGATTCCTTTGCACCAAAAGCAAGAGCCGCTGAAAAATAAAATTGGATTTTATAGAAAGTGATTTTGAAGATAAGAGAATTACTCTTCGGCATCTTTAAAGTGCAAGAAATTTTAAGCTCTTTTTTAATTCTAGATTTATCACTCTGATAAAATGTAATATTACTTTACGAAAGCCTGAATCATTATCTTTATACATTACAATCTCTTCATATTTTTTAAAAACGAATTTCCCGTAAAGAATCGTTTCTATAATTTTTGTATCACTTAATCCTGAGTAAATCTTTTTTCAGTTTATTACAAAAATTAATTTTTCAAACGAAATCCATTTCAAATTACATTTTACGGAAATTTGAATTATTTAAATATTCAATATAAATTTAAATTATTTAAATATTCAACATAAATTTAAATTTAAATATTAAATTTATAAATTTATGAGGTAAACTTTTAGACAAAATTTCAATGTTTGATGTTAAGTGAAACATTTTGTGAAAATTGAGATCCAACTAATTATGTATTTTTTGTTTCAATTGTAGCCAGAAATGTGCAATTTACCTGAAAAAGCGATAATTACTCCGAATGCAAAAAAATCTGGATACGAAGAAAGGTAGTGAATGTCTATGGGAGCCGCGGATTCGAATGCATTTTTCATCGCATTATTACAGAGTCCATCTACATAAGTACTTAATCCACGCACTACACTTGCAGCACCGATTACATACTCGAGAATAAGTGTCCAGCCTATAACAAAAGCGATAAATTCGCCAACTGTTACGTAACTGTAAACATAAGCAGATCCAGCACGTGGTACTCTTGCTCCAAATTCTGCGTAGCAGAGACCTGAAAATGAAAATGATTCATTAAAGTCCGGTAATTCGATTTAAATATCATTAACATACGATAATGAACTAAATAAACAAATTCAATAAAGCTAGAAACGATTTTTAATTTAAAAATTTCGCCAAAATAGCTGATAACAGCAATAGATAACTAAAAACATAATTGATATAATTATTACAATATTCTTTATTGCAACAATAAATCATTACGGAAATGGTGAATGTAACGATTAGAATATTATTTGTTACAAGAATAAATAATTATAAAAATGATGAATGTATTGATTAGAATATTATTTATTACAAGAATAAATCATTACAAAAATGATGAATGTAATGATTACAATATTATTTATTACAATAAATAATTACAAAAATGATGAATGTATTGATTACAATATTATTTATTAGAACAATAAATAATTACAAAAATGATGAATGTATTGATTACAATATTATTTATTAAAGCAATAAATAATTACAACAATAAATAATTACAAAAATGATGAATGTATTGATTACAATATTATTTATTAAAGCAATAAATAATTACAAAAATAATGTTTATAACTATTTTTATATAAATTATGACTGAAAATTACGTATATTTAATGTTATAAAAATGTTACTCTTACGGAATTACAATCAAAAAGTTATTGGTTTCATTTGATTTTTATGAAAGTTAGTAAACACATTGGCTGAGTCACATGTCTTTCCTAATTATGTAGAAACTAAATACACAATTTAGTAGTGTCAATATTCGTTTAAATGTCTTCTTTTAAATTTTATTTAATTACAGTTTTTGTAATTAGAACTTTTTGTAATAAGAATGTTTCTAATTAAAATTATTTGTAATTCGAATTTTTGTAATTAAAATTATTTGTAATTAGAATTTTTGTAATTAAAATTATTTGTAATTAGAATTTTTGTAGTTAAAATTATTTGTAATTAGAATTTTTGTAATTAGAATGATTTGTAATTAGCATTATTTGAAATGAGAATGATTTGTAATTAGCATTATTTGAAATGAGAATAATTTGTAATTAGAATTATTTGAACTGAGAATGATTTGTAATTAGAATTATTTGAAATGAGAATAATTTGTAATTAGAATTATTTGAATTGAGAATAATTTGTAATTAGAATTATTTGAAACGATAATGATTTGTAATTAGAATTCTTTTACTTAGAATTTTTGTAATTAGAATTGTTGTAATTTGAATATTGTAAAATAACAAGTTTCTATACAATTAAATCTTCAATTAATAATACATAACCAGAATTTTACGTATTTTAAATGTCTCTTATTTCATTTTTACTAAAATTTAACTTTACTCGTTTCGCACTAAGTACATAAATAGTTAAAAATGTTTAAATATTTTCTAATACGCAAAAAGAAAATGTCCACACTAATTTTGTGACATTTTGTTTTTTTGCGATTTGTTACTTGAAGTTTACTTGTCAAGTTACTTATCAAGTTTTGTCTTTATTTTCAAGTTCAAGCTTTCTTAATTGTTTTTTATAATTTCAATTAACAGTTTATCGATTTTTTCGAGGAAAATAATGTGCATTTTGCAATTTTTAGTACCTGCTATCATTGACGCTATGGCTGCGATTGCAAAAGATATGATAACAGCAGGTCCAGCCAGATCACGAGAAACTTGACCTGCTAACACATAAACACCTACTCCAAGTGTTGATCCTATCCCAAGGGCTGTAAGGTCTAATGTGGAAAGACATCTCGCTAATTCTGTTTCTGCAGGTGTATTAATAACTTTTTTCCGTAAAAATACTCTGGAAATATCATGGAAGACCGGTATCCTCATTTTGTGAACCTTGGAATAAAATTGATAAAATCTTCTATAATGCACTTTATAAGAAGGTACCGATTTAATTAATACGTTCGAAACTTAATCTATTCAAAATTAATCTATAGACAATTGTTCTATGGACAATTCTATAGGAAATATTCTATAAAAAATTATTCTCTAGAAAATTATTCTGTAGAAAATTATTCTTTCAGAAATTATTCTAAAGAAAATTATTCTGTTGGAAATTATTCTATGGAAAATTATTCTATAGAAAATTATTCTATAGGGAATTATTCTATAAGAAATTATTCTATAGAAAATTATTCTGTAGGAAATTATTCTATAGAAAATTATTCTCTAGAAAATTATTCTGTAGAAAATTATTCTGTAAGAAATTATTCTATAGAAAATTATTCTACATTATTTTATTCTACAATTATTATTCTACAATTATTCTACATGAATTATTCTATAAGAAATTATTCTATAGAAAATTATTCTGTAGGAAATTATTCTATAGAAAATTATTCTATAGAAAATTATTCTATAGAACATTATTCTATAGGGAATTATTCTGTAGGAAATTATTCTATAGAAAATTATTCTGTAGGACATTATTCTACAGAAAATTATTCTGTAGGACATATTCTACAGAAAATTATTCTGTAGAAAATTATTCTGTAGGACATTATTCTACAGAAAATTATTCTGTTAAAAAAATAGTACATAAAAAATCAATGTCTAAAAGCATTTAAAAAATACAAAAATGAATATTTTCGGAAATGTAAATCTGAATAAATTAATGAATAAAAAATGGTACAAATAAATCTTGGGATAATGATTTATAACAATAGTTATTTAAATAATAAACTAAAAATGAAAGGAAACTAAAAATAAACTAAAAATGAAGGAATAAATACCTTTGTTGAATTGGAATAAAAATCTGCATGCTCAGAATGCTCTGGTAGCAACTGAAAATGAACCTACTTTAGACATGAAGTTTGACAGACTAATTTTTTTTTAAACAGTAATACCTGTATTATTATCAGAGTATGACAATACGATAATAGTTGGCGCTCTTTGAAATGAGCTTTATCTTGTCTGTTAGTAACAACAATGAAAAATGTCGTAAAATTTAAGTCTTAATTGCTTTATAATGGACATTAATGTTATAGATTTAAACTATTTTTAAAAACGATGTAAATTTTATGTACTTTAATCAAGATAATTAAATGTGGAAAAAATTGTTGACTGTTTACAAGTTCATCTACAATGATAAGAACTTTACTCACCGTCATTATTTTTGATAAAATGAAAGCCATTATTTTTAATATTCAAAAAAATACGAGGAAGTTTTCAGCGACGTATTTTAAGAATAACTGATTCAATCTACCATTTATTTCTTTATCGCGCTGATCAATTTATTCAATTGGTGTCCACACACAGTGATCGTTTTGCACTCTTAATTTTTCATGATACTTTTCTTTCATTTTTTTTGTCCTACAATGATTAAAGTACTTTTAATTCTTATTTCTCTTCTTTTTGTTTCCATTTCTTGTATTCTTCATTTTTTTTCCTTTTTTTCTTCAGCTGAGATAATAAATTTGTTTCTTAGTTCCCATTTTCAGTTAAAATATAATACAAAATATAAATAAATAATTCAACTAAAATATTTAATGGAACATTATTTGTTTTAGACTAACCCCACTGGAACTTGGATCCAGAAAAATACCAGAATCTTCCAGTTAAAAGATTCCAGAATCTTCAAGTTGAAAAAATACCAGAATCTTCAAGTTGGAAAAATCGAGGGAAAAATATCAGAATCTTCAAGTTGGAAAAATACCAGAATCGTCTAGTTTGAGAAATACCAGAATCTTCTAGTTAAATAATTCCAGTTGAACAATATTCGAGAATGTGATCCAGTTTATGGGATCACATAAAAGGATTTTATGAAAATTTTTTAATAATAATAATTTAATAATTTCAATTCCTCAAAGTAAGTATCTCAATCCCTCAAAGTAAATATTTCAATCCCCTTTAAGTAACAAGTTTAAATTAAAAAAAAAAAAATTGGACAAGCTGATACAAAAAATAGCAACATAAATTACAAAAATATTTATTTTGAAACACCAAGTTTGAGAAACAATATTGACATAAATTTTGTATCACGTAATACTTAATATGTTTTTAAAGAGCATAGTCAATTTTACATTAGCGTCAATTTCTTTCGGTTTCAATCGACTTCGATGGCCTTGAGGTGGTTTAATTAATTCTGTTTCAGGACAAGGAAAAGGTTCGCAGTGAAAATATTCATGATGCAAAGCCTAGAAAAAATAGTCAACATTGTTAAATATTGTCGATTATTATATGTAATTTTGGAAAATGGAAAATTTGTACCTCGTTTGCTGTCAATCGCTTTGAAGAATTGTACAGAAGAATGTTTCTCACAAGATCAACTGCTTCTGGTTGAGCATCAGGAATCACTTGCTCCCACATTGTTCCTTTTTGGTAAGGAAATGTTATTTTATTATAATCCGGCAGAGTCGTTAACTCAGGCCACGTTTCTGCTGTCGGTGAACCCAAGTGTCTCAAAACTATTGCCAATTGCTCGATATCAGTGTCACCCTAAATATAAAACATTTTTAAATGATTTTTAAATCAAATTTATTTTTTTTTTACAATTTTTAATTTTTTTTACAATTATTTTTCAATTCTATTAATTTTTTTCACAATTATTTTTCAATTATTTTTCAATTTTATCAATATTATTTTACAATTATTTTTCAAATATTCCATATTTTAATACTCTTTCTTAAAACTTCTTTTTTAATAATAATAAATCATTTAATTTATTTTTTTTACAATTTTTAATTTTTTTACAATTATTTTTCAATTCTATTAATTTTTTTTAAAATTATTTTTCAATTATTTTTCAATTTTATCAATATTATTTTACAATTCTTTTTCAAATATTCCATATTTTAATACTCTTTCTTAAAACTGCTTTTTTAATACTTCTTTTTTAATACCTCTTTTTTAACACTTCTTTTTTATATACAAAATTTAATTCAATTTTTCGAAACTCTTTTTTTAAGTACATCTTATATTCTACATTTTGATACTCTTTTTTAATATTTATTTTTTTTACACAAAATTCAATTTTTTAGAACTCTTCTTTTCTATGCAACTTTACGTAGGAAACAAATTTACGTTACATTTGTTTACTTACAGGAAAAAGTGGAGCACTATTGAGCATTTCTCCGAAAATACAACCTACGGACCACATATCGATGGATGCTGAATAAAATCTCGCACCGTATAATAATTCCGGTGCTCTGTACCATCTGGTAGCGACTTGATGAGAATAAGGTCGACTAACGTCTTCCCACATTAAACGAGAGAGTCCAAAATCAGCGATTGTTAAAATTCCATTTTTCTTTATCAGTAAGTTTGCAGGTTTTAGATCCTAAACATATTTGACATTAAAAATATGTAAAATTAATTCAATCAGCAGAATTTAATTTTTTGAAAAGAAATTTTTGCAAAAAAAAATACAAATCATTCTTATTTTATTTTTCCACTATTCTTATTCTGTTAATTATTTTTCTATTATTATTTCTATTATTATTTTCTATCAATTATTTTTCTATTATTATTTCTATTATTATTTTCTATCTATTATTATTTCTATTATTATTTCTATTATTATTTTCTATCAATTATTTTTCTATTATTATTTCTATTATTATTTCTATTATTATTTTCTATTATTATTTTCTATTAAAAATTTCTATTATTTATCTATTTATTTTTGAAAAGACAATTTTGTAGATCAATGAGATTGGTAGTTTTAAGTATTTGTATTTTAAAGACTTACTCTGTGCATTATATTTTTTGAGTGCATGTAAGCGACGCCTTCTAACAACATTTTCATGTAAGTTTTCGTCTGAGCTGCAGATAAAGGATTTTCATTGTCTTTTATTAATTCCCACAAACCTGATGGCATGTATTCAAAAACCATGACAAAGTCGAGACCAACTGGGAACGCATCGATTAATTCTACTATCTGCAATTATTAAGGTAAATAATAAAATATAATAGTACATAATAAAATATACTACAAATAATAAAATTAATGAAATAGTACAAAGGTGTAATTGTATTAAGAAATAAATTAGAAATTTCCTTTTCTAATTAGAAATAGAAAAATTTTTCTTTTTCTAATAAATTAGAAATTTCTTCTTCTAATTAGAAATAGAACAATTTTTCTTTTTCCAATAAATTAGAAATTTCTTCTTCTAATTAGAAATAGAAAAAATTTCTTTTTCTAATAAATTAGAAATTTCTTCTTCTAATTAGAAATAGAAACATTTTTCTTTTTCTAATAAATTAGAAATTTCTTTTTCTAATTTATTTATTTATTGAGCTTCATCCTTTAATGAATTAGAAATATTTTAATTAAAGTGAAAATTTATATCGTACGTATGGATGTTTGAGAGTCTGTAGACTTTTAACTTCTCGAATTATCGATGTTGGCATTCCGTCTTCAATTCTTTTTAGTAAAACTTTTTTCAAAGCCACTTCACGACCATTTGTATTGTCTGTTGCTTTTAAAACTACTCCATGTGCTCCTTCTCCAATTCGTCCACTGATTGAATATTTATCCATTTTTATGCTTTATTGTTCTTTTATTTTACTCTCTACTTTAATAAATTATAATACTTTACTTTTATAAAGAGTACATTATTTTTAATAAAAATTTGATCTGTTCTCATTTTTAATTTTGTAGGAAAAGCTTGGAGAATGGCAGGTGAACTTTTCTGCAGGTGGAGTAATCAATATTTTACTTCGTGAGGGTAAAATCGATTCTAATGGACTTAAAATGTAGAACAATATTTTAATCATGAGTGTATGAATATAATTAATATAATCAGTATAATGAATGCAATGAATATAATTAATCAAAGTTAAGAAAATTTTGCTATAATTTTAAATATTACAGCAACTGTTTTATTTTGTAGAACTTAAAGGACTTCGTCATATTTGTTTACTCTTTTCGATTCTAGACTCTGAATTGCAAAACGCAAAATTAATTACTTTATGTTTTTTTGCTAGAATTTAATTACAGAATTGTAGAAAAAATTACGAAATGTGAAAAGAAGCGAAAATGAAGCTAATATGAAACTAAATATTGAGTTCGAACGAAATTCAAATATTTGTAGACATAATTTATTGTTATAATAATTTATTGATATAATAAATTATTGTTATAATAATTTATTGTTATAATAATTTATTATTATAATAATTTATTGTTATAATAATTTAATGCTATAATAATTATTTATTAAAACATTTATAGCATATTTTTAAAAATATTTTAGAGATGTTTGAAAAAGCTTTAAAGATGCAAATAGTGAATATTTTTCGTAGAAGATGAAAACGAAAAGGTTTAGTAATTTTATTAAAATTATGTCAATTTGATCAATTTGCTTCAATTGAATAAAGACCCTCTGCAAAATAATTGTAATGTCGTGTGCCGATAAAGTTCATTAATGTTTTATCTTGTCAAAGCTAACAATTTATTTATTATTATTTATTACTTACTATTTATTCTTATTTATTATTCACGTAAAAATGATAATTAAATAAAAGTATATTTTTTAAATATCATTTTGTGAATAAAAATAATAACTACCAAAGTATTCAAAGAAATGACATATTTCTTACATCAATTGTCAATATTTTTTCTTTACAATTAAAAGCATCTAACCAAAATTACAAAATTTTTTACAAATTCATATTTTCTTGAATTGTTGCAAAGCTGTCTTTTAATTAAACTTTAAATGTTTAATTTTTGTTTAAAGGTTTAACTTGTCATAATCAAAGCACGTGGGATGTTCCGGAAGTTGAAATTGGAAAATTGAGGATCGTCTTTTATTACTAACCTTGATATATTTCAATGTTACTATTTATATTTTTGTATATCATTAATAGTAATACTTGTAGATTATTAAATATAATTAATGAACGAGAAGAAATTTCAATTACACCCAGAATCGTGGCGTCAAAAATTAAAAATATTTTAAGCAAGATACATTTAAAATGTTCAAGAAAAGATCGTTTGTCCTTATTTTTAATTATAATCCTGCGATTTTTCAAAAAATTTTCAAAAATCCGGTTTGAAACTTGAGTTAAATTCATTTTTCAATTGAAATTCTTTTCAATTTTTGAAAAGAAATAAAATGAACTTTTTTAAAATCAAAATGACATTATTTGGTCTTTTGGCCATGAGAAGGAAATAATTTTTCATATACTACTTCCTCAATGAAGTTATAAAACGTTGTGTAGTCGAAGAGAATTATTTAGTTGATGGTAGTTCCGAAGAGCTTCATCATGAATTTTTTACATCTGTACGCTTATTTTAATTTTCTAGAAAATTTGAGAAATTCGAAAAGATTAAAAATAAAATAGATCATTGAGCTGAATAATCAAAGTTGCTTTTATTTTCAGATTCTGTCTCTTCGTTTTGACCACAGCTGAAAGTGAAATTAGAGCCAATTTAAATAATCGGAATGTTAATCAAAGAAGCAGTTTGGCGTCTGATGAAAGTGATGAATTTGATGAATCTAATGAATCTAATGAAACTAACGAATCTAACGAATCTAATGAAAGTGATTATATAGAATCTAGTCCTTTCTGTTTAAGCAAATCTTGCCTTAAGAATGGTAAGTTAATTAACGATATTGAATTCATTTAATAAAAAATAATGTAAATTGCAAAGGACATATAATGAAATAAAATTATAATTATTATTATTATTATTATTATTATTATTATTATTATTACTATTATTATTATTATTATTATTATTACTATTACTATTATTATTATTATTATGCAAATTGCAAATTTCATTATTTTTATTAATTCTCCGTTGCTTAAAAAAAGTTTATTGGGTACTTTTAATTTTTATTGCTATTGAACGCTTATTTTCTAAATCTAAATTGCTCTTCTAAATTATTTTAATAATTTAGATTAATAGTTTATTTATTTATTTATTTATTTATCTTATTATCTATTTATCTATTTATCTATTTGTATATATTTTACAGAATTTAATAATTTAGAATTTTTAATATATTTTCTTCTATTTTATTAATTCTCTTTCAGGTGAAGAAATTATCAAGAATATGAATCCTTCTGTAAATCCATGCGAAGATTTTTACGAATTCGCTTGCGGTAAATGGGCAGTAAATCATCCACTTCCTAGAAATTTGGCTATTTTCGATCTAAGGAAAGAAATGCATTTAAATATTATTAAAATTTTACAAGGTATTTTTAATTTATTGTTTTCTTTTCAAAAGATATTTTCGTTCTTTTCACATTTCTTAGTTATTTTCTTCACTTTCAAATCTTATTTTTAATTTTTAAATTAAACGTTTGTGTAGACGAAAATGTTCAGTTTTAAATTATCTGAATATTTCTTACGTTTTAAATAATAAAATTTTCTCATTAAATAAAATAAATAACTCTCATTAAATAAAATAAATAACTCTCATTAAATAAAATAAATAACTTTCATTAAATAAAATAAATAACTCTCATTAAATAAAATAAATAACTCTCATTATTGATGAGAATGTAATTAGAACATTAGAACAATAAACTTTAACGTAAAATGAATATTTATGCAAATTTTTATTTTATTAGAAATTTTAGAAGAAACAGGACCTGCTGATGAATCTTTGGAAAAGGCAAGGACGTGGTATAAATCGTGCATGGACGATGCAGTTAAGTATTTTAAAGTCGAAAGTTAATCATTTTACAGATAGACATTTAATCATTATTTTAATCAAATATTTAGACACCCTTGAATCAAAAGGCTTAGAGTCCTTAGCTTCAATTTTGTCACAAATTGGAGGATGGCCCTTGACAATGAACGCTGAAGATTGGAACGAAACTGAATTCAATTGGCAAAAAGTTGATGAATTTTTTTCACGTTTATCTGGTAAAAATACTTTTTTCTCTATTGCCGTTACCCCTGATGTTGAAAACTACGATCATAAATTAACGGTGAGTGTTTAATTATTTATTATATACTTTCATCGCAGAAGTGTTGTTTTTTCTTATATTTAATTTCAATCTTTCAGATTAATTATCCAGACTTGCCATTATTTTCAACAATCGATTACGATCGACAGAAAATGTACGCAGACAAAAAATACAAAAATTTGATTATCGAAGTGGCATTGGCTATTTCTGAGAAAATAGGATCAAATGTCTCTAGGCGACAAATACATGATGAAGTTGAAGAATTTTTGGAAATAGAAAAATTATTAAATGGGGTATGGAAAATTTGCAATTATAATAAATAATTATAATAATAAGCAATGAATAATAAATGAAGAATACGATTAATAAATAAAGAATACAATTAATAAATAAAGAATACAATTAATAAATAAAGAATACAATTAATAAATAAAGAATACAATTAATAAATAAAGAGTACAATTAATAAATAAAGAGTACAATTAATAAATAAAGAATATAAAGTATTATTTATTTATTTATTTTGCTGAAAATTCAAACTCCAATTTTTCATTTTAGGCGAAAACAAGAGGTCTGAAATGGGGCAGAAAACAAACCATCGGAGAACTTGTGAATTTCTTGAAGCCCATTAAAAGCAAGAAATCTACTTCTAAAGTAATTTACCAAACATTATTTCATTAGTAGTCCTTTTTAATCTAAAGCTCTAATTTTACTAAAAATTGCAGATAGACATTTTGGAAACAATCAATAATCTTTTGGAAAGCGCAATGATAAAAGTTAATGAAACGGAAACAGTAAAAGTCCAAGTGATGGGATATTTTCCCACTCTTTTATATATTTTGGACCAATTTTCGCCTCGTAAAATTGGTGAGTTAGGAATTATTCACTTAAAACCTACTAAAAGGTATTTCTTGAAAAAAGAATTACAAAACAACGTTTTGGAATAAATAAAAAAAGTCAAAGATTAGATAATAACTGCTAAATAATGAGTAAACGAATCTAATGAGTGGATAAACAATTTTTAAGAATAGATAAAGTTTTTAAAAATAGTATTATGGAATAAAAATCTTAAGAATAGAATCATCGAAGTTTCCTTACAAAAAATGTTTCATTTACAAATTTCATTTACAAATTGTTTACAATTGTTCTAAATTATTATAAGAACACAAGATCTTGAAAATAATAAAAATAGAAAAACTTGACAATTTAGTAGTGAATAAAAATAATTAAATATTTATATACTACGTAGAATTAAATCAATTTCAGTTAATTTCGTCCACTGGTCATTTATAAGCAGCATGCTCGATTACACCAGTGAAAGGTTTGCGAAAATGAAATTTGACGTTGGAAAAAGTTTTTACGGGATAAAGGAAATGGAACCCCGGTAGGAATATTTTTTCTACTTATTTTTAACGTTTTACTTTTCTTTTATTTTTCTTATAATTTTATATTTTCTTTCGGTGATATTTTCTTTACAAATTCTTCTTCTTTTTCTTCTTCTTTTTCTTCTTTTTTTTCTTCTTCTTTTTCTTCATCCTGTTCTTTTTCTTCGTCTTCTTTTTCTTCATCTTCTTCTTCTTCATCTTGTTCTTTTTCTTCATCTTTTTCTTTATCTTCTTTTTCTTCACCTTCTTTTTTTTCAGATCACAAATTTGTGTAGAAAATGTGAAAATGTCTCACATCCTTGCTAATGAATTTATTGAAAGATATTTCACACCGGATGTTAAAAGTGAGGTAATAAAAAAAATAAAATATCAATTTTATACCTAAATTTATGCACTATTTATTAATTCTTAAATTTTCTTGTTTTCGAAGGCCATAAAATTGGTAGAATCAATTCAAAATCAGTTGGAAAAAGTGGTTCAAGAATCAACCTGGCTGGATGCGATGGCAAAAAATGAAAGTGTTGAAAGGGTAAAAGATATTACGAAATTGATAGGATATCCGAGTTGGTATGATAATAAAACTGCTTTGCTTGATGCATATAATCAGGTAAATCATTCAAATTGTAACGCAACTAATTTCAATCAACATAATTAATTAATAAAAATAAAATTTCTTTAAATTTCTTTATTTTCTCTAAAAATAAAATTTCTTTAAATTTCTTTATTTTCTCTAAAAATAAATATTTCTTACTTTCGGAATATTTGTCATATTTTCAATTTAACTTTATTTTTGTATTCCTACGTATCAAGTTATTAATTAAAATAATTTCTATTTCAGCTCTCCATTGGTTCTAATTACTTTGAGAATCAATTAAACTATGCCACTTTTAATTACAAAAAATCATTGAGTAAATTAGACCAGGAATTTTATTTCGAAAGGTTCAAATTTTCAAAATTTTGACTTTTTACTATAAACTTGATTTAACAATAATTTTAATAATACAATTATTATACTAATTTTTCATTTCATTTTTAGGTGGATTTCTACTGATGATGACTACGCTTTTTTCATGGTTAATGCTTTTTATATCATGTTCACTAATACTATAGGTAACAATACGATTATATATTTTAATTTCCAGTCAATTAAAGTTTAATTTCAAACTATAAATTATTAATTAAACTGGATGTTTTATTTTAATTTCCAGTCAATTAAAGTTTAATCTCAAACCATAAATTATTCATTAAACTGGATGTTTTATTTTATTTATTTTATTTATTTATTTTATTACAAAAACGGGACAAGCCCAATTGTACAAATGCACTCCTACAAACTGAATTTTTTAACTGAATTTTTTAACTGAAAGTTTTATCTTATTAAACTAAAATTGAATTTCAACAAAAAAATCAGATTACTGAAATGTAGTTTAAATTAGATGGAATTTTGATAAACAAAAATATTGTATTTTTATAAAAAATAATAAAAATCACACAAAAACTAATTAGATAACAATTGTCTATTTTAGCGATTCCAGCAGCAAATTTTCAACCTCCTTTTTTCTCTTCATCTCAACCAGAGTACGTTACATTGTTTTAAAAAAATTGGACTTCATTATATAAAAAACTATATATAATTACTAATAATAATATTTATTGAAACTTCGGCCTTTTGGCCCAGAAATGAACTTGGTTACTGTATAATTACTATATTATTTATTTATTTATTTTTACAAACGTATTATATAATTTAAAAAAAAAATCTTTTCAGTTATCTTAATTATGGATTTGCTGGCTTTTTTATTGCCCACGAAATGGCTCATATATTTGATGATCAAGGTTTGTCGAAAGTAAAACAATTACAAAGAATATAGAATCAAAACCTTAAAAATGAATTGAAATTATATTTTTCTTAAGTCTAAAAAATTCAAAAATGGTATTAAATAAATTATATTTTTCAGGTCGAACAATTCAAAGTGATGGTTACTGGTCTGATTGGATCCCAGAGACACATAAAAAATACAGAAATAAAATTGCCTGTTTTATCCGCCAAACAACAGAATTGACGAAAAATGAGAAAAAATCGAAATTTCAAGAGCGTCATGTAAATTTTTGGTTTACATTATTTTTTTACATACATTATAATCGCAGTTTTTAACTTTTACTATGAAATACATAATGTATTTTAATTTTCATTATTTGATCTTTTAAGTTGTAACTTTGGTTGTTAAATTAATTATCATCATCATCATCAAATCGAGTTTATAAAAAAAATTTGCAATTTTTCTAGGGTGTTGGAATTTTGACTAAAAACGAAAACATAGCGGATACTACGGGTCTTCAAATTCTCTACAAATCTTACAAAGAAAAAACAAAAAATTCGCAACAATTGAAACTACTGGAACTAGATCACTTTACAGATGATCAGCTTTTCTTTCTAAGTTTCGCAAATGTGAGTTTCATAAAAATTAATATCAATTTTTAAATTGATATTTAAAGTAATTTTAAAATTTTTTAACTATTGTAATTTTTTAACTATTTTAAAAGCATTACAAATTGATATTTATAACTATTGAAAAGGCATTACAAATTGATATTTATAACTATTGAAAAGGCATTACAAATTGATATTTATAACTATTGAAAAGGCATTACAAATGGATATCTACAATTAATGAAAAGGCGATTTGTGCGATTTTAAATTCTTTCCAATTTTTTTCAAGACATTCTTCATTAATTATTTTAGTTCTTCTGTGAAAATTTAACTACCGAAGTCGAGGCTTTTCGAGCAGAAGATGACAACCACAGCAAACCAAAATACAGAGTCATTGGTTCAGTTTCGAATTCAAAGGAATTTGCTAAAGCTTTTCGATGCCCAGCTGGAAGTCCAATGAATCCCGACGACAAATGTTTGATATTTGAATAAATTATCGGGTCTAGTAAGTATTTAGTATAATAAATTTCAGACTTAATAAAAAATGTTATCCGGGAATTATTGAAGAAATTTAATTAAGTTGTAATGTAATAACAAGATACGTCGTTACAACTCCACAAATCTAAAATAATTATCAAACATTGAGTGCTTAATAGTAGACTTTTAACAACTGATTAATTTTACATTTATGTTATTTGTAATTATCATTTTACTTACACTGTAAATGAATCCGTAATTCAACGAAATAATTCCACGTAAGGAAATGTTTGCTTTTGTTTGAAGCAACATCAATGACACCTTTTTAATCTAAAAATAAAAAATTGAATTATTATTTAATTTCACTTGATGTTTAATTGGATTTTAAATTATTTTTTACTATCTTTTCGCAACCGAAAGGTCTGTAGTTGATCCACATTTTATGAAGAATGTTTCCAGAATTATTTGCCTGCGGGAAACAAATTTCAATTACATCGAATTGATACAATTTTATTTTCTATTATTTAATTCAATATTCATTTTAATTTAATTTAGTATGGTATTTAGTTTTATTTAGTTTTATTTAATTTTATTTGATTATATTTAATTTTATTTGATTGTACTAGCAAATAATACGCGCGCTAAAGCGCGCGGGAATAATGCGGGAATTATTTTATTTACCTAAATTAAATTGAAATCAAAGATTCGTTTATATTTTTACTTGTATGAAATTCCTATTTAAAAAATATCCTTTATAACTAAACTGGGAACATTAAAACAATCAGCTTTTTTA
>WNHD01000241.1:0-38214 GCA_011057455.1 Ganaspis sp. Gsp50 | reverse complement strand
TTTTGCATTCGATTCCCCAGAAAAAAGCACCCCATTTTGAGTATTATAACGTTTTGGACACTCGTCTGGATCAATTAGCAATTAAAAAAACAGTTCATTTATTTTTTTACAGTTTTTAATGCGAAAAACATGTTTCACTGTTTGCAAATTTGACAGGGTTCCGGAAACTATTCTTTAATTTTTCCTTTTGCATACGATTCCCCAGAAAAAAGCACCCCAATTTGAGTATTATAACGTTTTGGACACTTGTATGGATCAATTAGCAATTTAAAAAACAGTTTATTCATTTTTTTACATTTTTTAATGCGAAAATCATGATTCACATATTTGCAAATTTGACAGGAATACGGAAAATATTTTTAAATTTTTCCTTTTGTATTCGATTCCCCAGAAAAAATCACCCTAATTTGAGTAGTATAACGTTTTGGACACTCGTCTGGATCAATTAGCAATTTAATAAAGAGTTCATCCATTTTTTAATTTTTTTTTTTTTTTTTTTTGAGAAGATAATTATTTACATATTTGCAAATTTGACAGGGTTCCGGAAACTTTTTACGAATTTTTTCTTTTGCATTCGATTCCCTAGAAAAAATCACCCCAATTTGAGTATTATAACGTTTTGGACACTCGTCTGGATCAATTAGCAATTTAAAAAAGAGTTCATCCATTTTTTAATTTTTTTTTAATGAGAAAATATAGATTCACATTTTTGAAAATTTGACAGGGTTCCGGAAACTTTTTTCGAATTTTTTCTTTTGCATTCGATTCCCCAGAAAAAAGCACCCCAATTTGAGTATTATAACGTTTTGGACACTCGTCTGGAACAATTAGCAATTTATAAAACAGTTTATTCATTTTTTTACATTTTTTAATGCGAAAATCATGATTCACATAATTGCAAATTTGACAGGGATCCGGAAACTTTTTTTGATTTTTTGCTTTTGCATTCGATTCCCCAGAAAAGAGCACCCCAATTTGAGTATTATAACGTTTTTGACACTCGTCTGGATCAATTAGAAATTTAGAGAAGCGTTCATTCATTTTTGCTTTCTCATAAGGAAGCATTTTTTGATTTTAATTTTAATTATATTTCCCTTTGGAAAAATTTTGTACATTAAAAAACTAATCAATTGACTTATATGAAGTGTATGTTGTACCAAAAATGGTTAGAGTGAATGACAATTATTTCAAATTTTTGACATTTGAAGTTGAATTTTTTTATGTAACTTTAAAAATTAATATTTTTTAGAGACATTTTTTTTGGAAAAAATGTTCTACATTAAAAAACAATTTGATTGAACTATACAAAATATGCAAGATAATGAAAAATAGATAATTAACTCTATGAGGAAACAAAATGTTCATAAATGAACGTAATTTGCCGCTAGTTTATTTATCTTTCAGCGTCGGCCTGACTATGATAGTTTTTTCTACTTTTTTTATTTTGTGGTACTGCTTTGGTCTGACTATGATAGCTTTTTCCACTTTTTATTTCATCTTTTTCCGTCGGTCTATGTCTGTTTTTCTACTTTTTTATTTGGGGTCATGAACATAATACGTCATACGAAAAGGGAGGGAGGAGGGGTTCAGAGATTTGTTACGAAATATGACAAGGGGGTGGAGGGAAAAGCTATTGCTTATAATATAATGCTTACAACTAATATATGTACATGTATGTTAGAAAAAAAAATTGTAGGTGTTACGTGACGTAGTAGGGGAAGGGGGGTCTTGAGTTTGTGACGAAGTGTGACATGAGGGGAGGGAGGGGTATAAAATGGTACAAAATTGTTTGACGTTTTATGTGCACGGCCCCTGACGAATACCTGGGAAATATTTTTATTGTAAACCATCAATTCAGGGTGTCTGTAACGACAGAAATTGTTAGGATAGAGTGCGATGCGTGTATGAAAAATGAACGAGAGAAGATAACGAAAGAAGTTACTTTGAAGGAGAAAGTTGTTGTGTAAGCTCTTTAAACATTTTTAATCAATAATGCATTTACAATTTCAGGTATCTTTTCATAAGGTCAATTTCCCTTGCAATTTTCCACCGTTACATTGGAAAGTGTTGTTTTTAATTTTAAAAAAGCATTATATTACAGCAATAGACGTCAAGCACCCTGGAAAAGGGGACCTTGCATATATTGATTGTAGATTATGTGTGATGACACTTTCAAAGAGATTAATGCTTCTCTTTTATTTATTTGCAGGCAAAATCAGTTTTCCTTGATAGTCCGTCCCATTTTTACCTAATCCCTTTTATTAAAAAACACCTAAATCAATTATTGTTCCCCCTTTTTCCCTTCTTGACAATAAAGTTTTTTTTACAATTTGTCAACATAAGAGTTTCTTATTGTGCTCGGATAGCACAATTCAGCAAAACTTTTATAATTATAAGCAAATTTATGTATTAGTTGCAGTGGAAAAGCATCAGAGGCAAAACATGCAGCAAGGACGGGTAAAAAAACTGGCCCTGAAGAAGTAACGAGTGATCCATTCAGAATGGAAATAGATATTTATTATTAAAAATCCATTTTAATTTGATTTTTTTGATAGAATTGTATTATAAAGTGTATTCAAAAGTATTATAAAGTGAAAATAACAAAAACATTTTTAATCGACAATTTGAATTCCGCGCCTATTTCGCTCAAATTAGGTTGGTGTACCTGACACCTAATTTAAGAGGATATTACATTCGTGAGCTTTCAAGTACGTCACGGTGGCGTTGTGGTAATGCCTTGGGATGTAGGTCAGAGGGTCGCGCGCTCGAGTCTCGGTCAGGGTAGATTTTTTAATTTACTAAAAATTGAGTTTAAAATACTATAAATATACAAAGAATGAAGAAAATTCAAGTTTCTAAGAAGCATAAAAATAATAATCCTTTAAAAAATGCGTCAAAACTGAAATTCAAGTTTTAGAATTTTTAAAAAATAGAACAATGTGACGATTAATATGACCTTTAAAATGATCTTAAAAACGAGCGCAAATACGATCGCAAATGTGACCTTGAATGTGACCCATTTATGGTCGTAAATGCTGTTTCAAATTCGCAACCGTTTGAATGGTCATATTTTGGGTCGCATTTGCGATCCTTTTTGTGGTCGCATTTGTGCTTGCATTTTTGTTCGTTTTTTTCAATAGGTGAGTAACTGCAAAAAGTTAATACTACAATTTGTATCCAATATTTATTTAAATATATTAATTTACAGTGTTGGGTAACAGTAAATTGCAAGTTATGTTTGTTTGCCCCTATCACCTTGATTCAATTTTTAGAAACTAAGAATTTTTTTAATCAACAATTCTTATATTCTAAAAATTGAATCAAAGTGACAGAGAATGATTTTCTCATACGGAGGCAGTTTTCTAATAGACTTAATTTCTAGCAGAAAGGATTTAGTACAGACGTTTGTATGTGATTCTACCGATCACCTCAATCGGAAATAGAGGATTCGTCGAGATAGTGCTTATTTGATAGTAAGGAGTTTTAGGGAATGGTATTAAAAAGGTGGTCATATGTAAAAGGACTGAGAAAAGTTCCTAATACTATTTTCATGAAATCATTTTATTAGTTTAATTAGTTTAGTTTAGTTTGATTCGTATTGGATTTTGGTTTAGGTAGTGCTCAGGGTAAAAAGTTATTGTTCTTTACTTGTATTTTTCTTTACTTATGAGTTTTTCTCAAAAAATTAAGTTTAACGGTTTAATTTAATTCTATACGCCAAATTTTACTCCTGAGGCAATAATCTAATTTTTGGAAATTACTCTCATTTGTCATTTTTTCTTATAATTTATTTATTTTATGAAATATATTTTTAAAGATTTTGACCGTTATTTGAAGTCTTATTTTTGGTTGGCCAATTTCATATAAAAATCGTTCTATTCACAATTATTCTACTATATGTAATATATATACCTAATTATAAGAAACAACCACTTGATTTTTTCATAATACATTACAGGGATAATTTTATTTTAAAAACTTTTAATAAGTATTTGGAGACAGTATCTTTAAGGGCATGTGATGAGAAATGACGTTAGTAGTCACGTGATCCGTAACCAAAAATTTGTCCGCCGTTTTACTCTTAAAATAATAAATATATAATTTTGAAAATTAGTGTATGTTAATAAAATAATGTAAAGATCGTCATCTGGTGTTGTTTTATTCATTTTTCTTTAAAAGTAATTTTAAAAAATTATAAACTATACTTAGCCAATTCTGCAAAATTATTTTTAAACAAAAATATGGATAATAAATCAATACAAGACAGACCATCCTGATATTATTTTATGACTGTCTCCTACTTTCAAAACTAATATATTATTTTAATAGAAAAACGGCGGAAAATTTTTGGTTATGACTTACGTGACCAAAGTGACGTAATTTTCTAGCACATGCCCTTAATCTATACTTTTATGAATTGTGTAAGTTTAGTATTAGAACTATAAATGGACTTAATTTAAATATTGTGATCGAAAATAAAATTTCCTTCGTTTCTTATGAAAAGGTTTCTGAGTTACGCTCATTCACAAAATATAAAACTGAATTTTTAAAGTTAAGAAGAATCCATGGAATTACTTTAAAAAACGATGATAATACTTATTTGCAATTAATGGCAATGCAAATTTAATGATAATCAAAAATGTAAATAAAAGTAACTAGTTTGTTTTGACGGGTGAAGGTCTGTCTTGTATTTATTTATTTTTGTATTGAAAATTCGTTTCTCTCAATTTCGAAGAAGTCAGTTTGTCTTTGCCTTTCGATATGGCAAAGTATTTAGACTAGCTCACCATTTGGTGATGTTTTTTAATTTTTGACGGGTTCCGTTTCGAGGTAAATTTTCTACTGTTTCTGTTTGTTCGTGTTAAAAAATTACTTGTATATATTTTAAAATTTTTGTGTATTGTTTTCCAGCCTGATGAGGTCAACGATATGTTGATGAAACGTAGCTTGAATAAAGATGGACTTTTATTAATGTGATTTAGTGTTTTTGTTTTTTTTTATTTTATAAAAATAACAACTACCTATACAAATTTTGCTCTTAACGGATCGATAAATTTCATTTTTAATATAAAAAGTAACTAGATGTAAAAAAGAACCCTCATTTTGAAAACATTATTTATGTTTGTAACTAACATAATTTGTATCTAATAAAGAAATACAAAAATGTTAATTTTTTTAAAAAAATATAAAATCTTTAGAAAGTTATTCCACCTGAATTTAATTTTAAATAAAAAATTGGATATATTTTCTTAAAAATAAATTATGAAATCTAAATGTTGTTTAAAGTAAATAATTTAAGAATCAAAATATAGTTACCGTTTACTTGAAGGTCTATATAGCCAGGTGATATTAAAGCACCCTGGCAATCAATTGTGCAGTTGGGGATAATCTTTTCATCGTAAAATAATTTTTCTGGATCTATAATTTTTCCCTGTCGAACCCATAAATCTTCTTTTAAAATGTTTCCGTTTCGTAAAATTGTACAATTTTGAAATTGTTTAAGTACTTTTTTGTCGTCAGACATATTTATTGGACTCAGAATTAAAACTCTTTTATTATAAACACTTCCTGAAAAATATAATTTTATAGAACATATGTATTAAAATGTAAAAACTGGAGAAAATCAAGAAAAACAAATCAAACCGGCAAAAACACGTGATAAGAAAGGTTATGTCTCAATTAGATTGTGGATTAGTATGTTTTAAAACACTTCTGTAAGTTCTATCAAAAAAGTACTGAAAAATAATTACATTCAATTAAATAAATATAATTGTAAAGGATTGTGGTTAACAGAAGTTGAAAAACGTTATCTTTATTTGACCATACGTTGCTAGATAATAAAACAGGATATTTACCACATTTAAATTATCGGTATTTATTTATCTTTATTCTTTGATTAGAAGAAGATGTAAAATTAGGGCCTAAACACAATTCTATGGGTGTGACGTCTGGAGTCTCTTTTCTTGGCAAGCAAACGACAAAGAGAGAAACTTATGTGATTGTCATAAGAGTAAGAGAGATGATTGCCCTTTACATAGGTATGTACACTGAGCTTCATAAATACCTTACCCTCTAGGGACTTTCCATTTTCAAACAACTTACCTTTTCTTATATTTTTATAGATCTATGCCTATAATTATTCAGTCATAAACAACAAAAAAACAAAAGAAATCGTGCGCACTTTGAAATTTGGAAATTCCCTAGAGGGTAAGGCATTTATGAAGCTCAGTGTATGTACATACATACAGTCGGGGACAATAATGCCTTTCAAAAGGTTACTAGACAAATTTCTACTCTGCGTGTCGCTTTCTATGTTGCTTTATTTCATGCCTTAATATTTCTCATAGGCATAGAATGAAGCAACATAGGAGGCGACACGCAAAGTAGAAATTTGTCTAGTAACCTTTTGGAAGGCATTATTGTTCCCGAGTGTATAATCAGCAACCCCTAAAACCCTTGATACCAAGGCTTATAAAAATTGATCTACATATTTTTAAGGAGAGTCCAGAATAGGTTGTTTCTGAACGTCGACGCATCGACCCATTGTTTTCTATTGTTCTATCGACGCTCGACCTTGAAAACCTAACCTAAAGTCGTCTATTCTGGACTCTCCTTAAAATACACCCAAATGCGTAAATGCTGTCCTTCTGGTTTGCAGACTTTAAGGAAAAGGCGTAGTTCTTCTAATACTTATAGTCTTATTAGTTCATGACATATGACTTAAGGGCAATGCAGAATAAGAACGTGAATGAGAACGGAAACGGAAAGCATGAGTGCAAGTAGTACATCCCATATCTCTGTCCTATTTTCACGCATGCTTCCCGTTTTTCGTTCTCGTTTTTATTCTGCATTGGCCTGTAAGCATAAGTCACAAACTAATAAAATGATAATAGAAGAACGACGACTATTCCTAAAGGTCTGCAAACCGGAAGGACAGCATTTGGATGAATCATGTTTGCCATATTTGATCCGCCATTTTTAATTTTTAAAATCTGTCTCCAGATTTGTCATCAATGACCTCAAAAACAGCAGTTAAGCATAATTAGGAGCAGTGAATAGCTCATCCTTTGAGAATTATTAATTTTGATCAAAAATCAGAGTATTGGAACTACTTTTGGTACTATAAAATTTTTTTAAAATTTTGAAATCATGAATTAGAAAGAAAGAAAAAATAGATGAAAGTTAAGATTTCAAGATGATTTTCAACAAAATAAGAACCCATTGTAATTTTAATGATATACATGTTATTTTTCTTCAATTCAAGTTTATTATATCAACGTCAATATTTTACTAACATTAATCATTTCTAATAAAAAGGATATCAATAATAAAATTAATATCAATAATAAAATTAATACTTTCTGTAATTCTTTATTTCTGAATTGCTATTTTATAAATTTGTAATTTTCATAATTAGTTAAATTTTAGAATTTTGAAGAAGTTCCGATGAATGTAGCTTTGAAAACAGAAAAATAGAACTTAAAAAGGTTAAAGTTCTGCTAAAAGTTTAAATCTCTTTTACCTGGAGGCATATTTCTTACATGAAAGCGTGATTTAAACAAAACAGCCAGAAATCTTTGTAGTATTTTTTATGAGACTTGATTTCAGTATTATTTGACTTATTTTTATTTATATTGCGTTTCATTTAAATGTGTAAGTATGAGTAACAAAGAGAAGATTATAGCTGTTCTATCGAGATAACTACACATTATGAGTACATAAAAAATTGTTAGTTCATCAGTATTTAAAAACTATTATGATGATTTTTACAAAAATTTTAAAAAACGAAGTTAATATGTAAAGGACATTAAAATGTATCACGAAAAGTTAAGCCAAGCTCAACACTTATCATAAAATAAAAGATTTATCATTGCAAGTTTAGTGTGTGACGAATTTAATGATTTAACTTCCATCCTAAAGATTATTTTTTGCTGGTAATTTACTTTCTCGAATTTTACGATTTATTGAAATTATCAGTTTCTAAAATTACTAATATGTACATTTTTAAGACGTTTGAAAAAAGTAAATTACAAAACCTCCTTTTTTTATTCTCCAGTGTTTTACAGCCAAAAATCACAATTTTTCATATTTATAATTTCGACATTGTGAAAAAGTAAAATTTTTCCTGTTCTTGCGATTTTCTTTTTAATTATTATAAGTATCGATTCTCTTTTTAATTATAAGTATCGATTCTCTTCTTAATTATTATAAGTATCGATTCTAAGCACCTTCAGTAAATTTTTTAATTTTTGCTTATTTTTTTTCATTTTGTTTTTGAACCCATCATTAACAAATGTGTTGTGAAATCGAAAAGAAATATGAAAAATAACTTTTTATTCACCTTGTCGCTTGACCGTTCAAATAGTTTAAAAATATTTTACTTATTCTTTATTTTATCTGCGATTTCCATAATATGTGTTATTGAATGTAAACTTTTACCTAAAATTGAATGAGAATTACAACTTGTATCTAAAATAGAAAATAGAATAGAAATAAATACTTTGAAAAATGTGTGTATTGAAATTTGCTAATAACAAAAATCTTGTCTATAATAAGAGAGCTAGCTCTTTTATCTTTATATTCATTCTATACACGAAACGAAGAACAGATTTCTATAAATCAGTAATAAATAAAACATTTAAATCTAAAAAAAAGCTAAAGTATCTTTAATGCTTAAAGTTTCTTTTTTACTCCTCTTGATTATTTGTAGGCGAAGATATCTGAAACAAAAATACAATCACACATAAATACTTTGAATTAAAAAAAAATTATTTTAATTACATTTTTTTAGAAAAATTTAGAAATTTAGAAAAATTTTAGAAACCTGAAGTGAGAAAAAGCAAACTAGATCTAGAAAATGTTAAAAATATCCTTTCAGCTTACATCAATTACAGCAGGAGGCGCACCACCGGCAACTGGCATTTTTGCGAAACGTTCCTGTTGTTGTCTTTGCAAATTACGTAAGAGCTGCTGCTGATATTGAAGTTGTTGCTGATGTTGAAGTTGCTGCTGTTGGATGTATGATGTAGGTATAGTAGGCATTGCAGGCCTGTACATCTGAAAATAAATTATATTCAATAAGTCCATTTATCCAAACCACATTTAAAATTTTGAAAAATTCATATCTTTTGAACTATTTTCTAAAAAAATTTGAAAAAAGTCATGGAGTCCTACTTTGTGCAATACAAATAAATAAAAAATTTTGAACCAAATAAAAAATGTGAATTTCAAAGATATGTTCAGTTGGTATTAAATGTCCCATTTGCATAGTATAAAATTGACAAGGACATTTTAATTAATAAATTTATTTTGTTGTTTATAATTAAGTACATATGTACAAAATAAATGAAAATTTCAAAGATTATTTAATTTAATTAATAGTTAATAGTTTGTTATATTCTATTAATTAACAATATTAGTTATTAATAGTATTATTTATTGTTAGTATTAATAATATTTATAATGAATACTAGCAATTAATTAGTATTAACAATTAATCTTACCTGCTGCATATACTGATTTGGAAAATTTCTCTGCATTGTTTGCCTTTCCACCATATTACTATACATGTTTAATATATTATTTTGCGCTAATTGTCTCAATTCTTCCGCAGAGCGTGTAGGATACTGAAACATATTTAAAACAATAAAATGCAAAAATTTTTGAATTCCACTGACACTGAATATTAAAAATAGAAAATTAAGAAACGAAGTAATTCATAAGAAACTACAGATATTTTTGTATAATTCACATTGTGATTACAGGGATCACAGTCGATTTTTCGTTCAGTTTTTGGTGCAAAAGGCAGGGTGGCGAGCAAAAATTGTTTTCAAAATTCCCTGTCTTTTCCCTGACTTTTCCAGATTTTTAAAATTCCCTGTCTATTCCCGATTTTCCCGGTCGCTCGCCACCCTGAAAAGGGGATCTTTAATTTTGAAAAAGGTGATTTTCATCCATAAAAAGGGGACTTTTAAAAGAAGAAAAAAAGAATAACATTGTAATATTCAAAATTATTTTCACAAAAATTCTTTTTTTTCCAGAATAGCTCTTGTATTTAAAGTATTATCATTTGTTCATTTTTTTTTCACGTGAATTATGACAACAAGTTTTCCACTTTTCTTCATTTTTCAACATAAATTAAAATTTGTTACTTCATCAACACTGTACAATAAAGCTTCAATAAGTTAATTTTTTCGTAGTTTTTAAAAAAAATATTACATAATATTATGTATTTAAATTTATTGTATTGTAGAATCAAAAGTCATGTGTTCTAATAAGCATTTAAAAATTTGAAGAACGTTAGTTAATTTCTTGCTCTTGATTTTAAAAAAATTGATTTTCTATAGAATTTAAATTACTAAAGGTCATTATTTTTAATTTTAAAACAATTTTAAGTATTTTGAAGTGTTTTCAAATATTTTGAAGTTTTTTAAATTACTTTATTTGATACTTTAAATACTAATACTTTTTAAAACTTTAAACTATTTTGAAGTATCTTTAAATAAATTATAATAATGTAAGTAATTTTTGAACTCTTTTAAAGTATTAAAAGAGATTTTTAAGTATTTTAAAGAAATTTTAAAAACCTATATTTAAATAATCTAAAGTATTTTTAAGTATCATTAAAGCTTTTTAAGCATTTTAAAATATTCTAGAAGTATCAGGAAGTATTTATAAATATTTTAAAGTATAAATATTTTGATGTATTTTGAAGTATTCTTATGTATTTTAAAGTTGCTTTAAATATTTTTGAAAATTTTAAAGTAATTTTAAGTATTCCGAAGTAGTTTGAAGTGTTAAAAAGTAGTTTTAAGTATTTTGGAATATTTAAAAGACATTTTATGTACTTTTAAGTACCTGGAAATATTTTGAAGTAGTCTGAAGCATTTTAAATTAGCTTCAAATAATTTGAAATATCTTAAATACATTTTAAGTGTTTTTAAATATTTTGAAGTATTTTAAAATATTTTAAAACATTGTGAAGTATTTGTAAATATTTTAAAATAATTTTAAGTATTTCAAAATATTTTGAAGACATTTTAAATAATTGTAAGTATTTCAAAATATTTTTGAAGTATTGAGAAGTATTATGAATTTCTTTTTATCTATTTTGCTTCCTCATAGGGAAGCATTGTAATCGTGCCGATTTTCAATTTTCCAAAAATAGTCTAAATCAACTCATTTCCATCCAAAAATCTAGAAATGCACAAAGGGATTTTGAGAAATACTTATTCAAACATTTTTGAGAACCTTTTTTCTTAAAAAATACTGTTTTTTGCACAAAATTTTTTCTATAATAAAAATTTTAATTTACGAGTAAAAAAATCGATTCCTTGCATCGAGACGAATCGATTGACATATATAAAGTATATATTTTACCAAGAATTGTTGGAGAAAATGACATTCTTTTTATTATTTTTGACACTTTAAATTCAATTTTTCTAACATAACTTTTCAAATAGTATTTTTTTAATAGTAGTTCTTTTTGAAAAAATTTTCTTCATTAAGAAATAAATTGACCCATATAAAGTAGAAATTTGACCAAAAGTTTAAGGAGTAAATTATAATTTTTTCAAATTTTTGACATTTTTTTTACGTTATTTTATGTAACTTTTAAAATATTTATTTTTTAGCTTTGGCAAAAATTTTCTACATTAAGAAATAAGTTGATTGATCTATGTAAAGAATGAAATATAATAAAAAATTGATAGTTAATGACAATTAACTCCATGAGGAAGCAAAATGTTCATAAATGAACATAAATTTTCCACTAGTTTTATAATAATTTTATTTATAATAATTTTATTTATTTTATTTTATTTATTTTATTTATTTTTAATCCACTAGTTTTGAAATATTTTAAAGACATTTTAAGTAGTATTAAATATTTTGAAGTCTTTTAAAGTACCTAATACACAGGATTTTGACGTTTTTTAAACTAATTTAAAGTGTTTCTAAATATTTGAAGTATTTTGAAGTAATCTGAAGTATTATTGTTGAGAAATTATTAAAAAAAACTTTTTCAGAAATAGGGGAAAAAATTGATTTTGTATTTTAGGAAAATTTCTAAACAAGAGGAAAAAAGAAGGAAATTAGGTAAAAATGGGACAAACTGTGGTCCCTGTGATTAAAAAATAAAACAAATAAAACAATTTTCTGCTGAAATAGAAATAAATAAATAAATAATAAATAAATAAATATCCAAACTCACATCTTTTCTCAAAAAGTTGGCCATAGTATCGACCTCTGCAATTATGTTTGCCTGTTGACCGAACATATTTACATTCATAGGATTGAATCCAAATTGATTTGCGTGTGGGATTTGCATAACAACTTTTCCTTTCTTTTCATCCTCGTATTCTTCCCAAGCTAATTTTCGCTCCTCCTCATCTAGCACTTCATCCAACTGAAATAACATCAATTTTAGAGTAAAAGAGAGAAACTCTTGTAAATCACCTCATGAAAAATTGCAATAAAAATACCAATTTCCCATAAAGAGTAAAAATACAAAAAAAGTATTAAAAACTTGTAGGGATAATTTGTTTTAAGAAATTAATGTTTTTAAAATCACTGACCTGATTTTCTAAAAGAGAATCGTGCTCATGATAATTGTGCACCATATCTTTGTATTTAAGGAAAATCTCGGCCAATAATCGATCTTTTGGTAAATTTAGAGTCTGAGATTCTTTTGGCGGATTAGGATCAAACGTGTACATTTCTGCGAGGTCGCTGCTGTTAAAATGTCTCTCAATTTGCTGTTCATCGATAACTCGACAGGCGAGTGACAATTTCGACACTTGACGATTGTAGATTTTTTCTTCCATTGTTCCTTTCGACAAGAACCGATAAATGTAGCACGGTTTTTTCTGCCCGAATCTTAAATGAAAAAAGAACAACTTTCAAATGTAAAAATAAAATAAACTTTCAAAATGTAAAAATAAAATAAACTTTCAAAATGTAAAAATACAAGCAACTTTCATAATGTAAAAATACAAGCAACTTTCAAAATGTAAAAATATAAACAACTTTCAAAATATAAAAATAAAAACAACTTTCAAAATGTAAAAATACAAGCAACTTTCAAAATGTAAAAATACAAACAACTTTCAAAATGTAAAAATACAAGTAACTTTCAAAAAGTAAAAATACAAGCAACTTTCAAAATGTAAAAATACAAACAACTTTCAAAATATAAAAATAAAAACAACTTATACAATACAAATAAAAAATAACATGCAAAAACATACTTTTAAATGTATGTAAAAATGTAAAAATATAAAAGCAACTTTTCAATGCATATAAAGAACAACTTTTGTATAATAACAAAACCAGAAGCTTCAAACGATTGTTTAAAAACAATTGTAATCAAATTGAAATAAATTAGAGACAAATAAAAGTATATTACGAAAAAGCGTACCTGTATATTCTGAAAATGCTTTGCACATCATGAGAGGGATTCCAGCTAGCATCGAAAATGATAACACGATTTGCAGCTGTTAAATTAATTCCTAGACCTCCTGCTCTTGTTGAGATTAAGAACAATCTTGCCCTCGTGTTAGATGGTCGATTGAAAATTTTACACCATTGTGAACGATTGTCAGCGGAAGTTTGACCATCGAGTCTGAAGTAGTCTAACCCTAGGCTCCAGCTTCCTGAATGATTCTCCAGATTTTCTGACTCTGTATTGTTTTGAGTCGCATCATCGATTCGAGAAAGAAACTCCTCTATAAGCGTGAGAGAATACAAAGATTGCGAAAACACGAGTCTGAAATAAAACAACAGATTAAAAACTACAAAACAACTGATTAAAGCATTATCATTGTAATTATTATTATTATTATTATTATTATTATTATTATTATTATTATTATTACAATTTAAATTTAAATCTATGTGCTTGTTTAGAAATAAAATACAAAAAATACATTTGTTTTATATTGATAAAGATTCTCATAGATTTTAGTTACGAACATTTTGTCTCCAATTTTTTCGCTTTCTTTCAAAATTTGGAAAAGAAGAACTAATTTCGCGGAAACTCTCATGTCATCAAAGTGTTCTGGTTGTATCATTCCGGACCACCATTCCCTTGGCTCAGCGATTTCTGGCTCTACCGTGATAGGCTCATCTGTTGAAAAATAAAGAGAATTGAAATTAAATGTAATACAATTCTTAATACAATTAATACAATTAATATAATTCTAATTTAAAGAATAAATCGCATTAATTGAAAATTTGGATAGTACCGATAAGCATGTAAATTAGAATGATCTAAAATTATAAGAGATAAAAAAAACAGAATTCGTAAGTTCACGCTATCTAAAATTTCAATTGTCAATTTAAAATTTCATTGAAACTTGATTATTTCATGTAATCTACGATCACTTCATCTGACTTCAATCTCACGAAACTTCGTCTTCAAATTTATTTCTTTCAATTTTTGAATTTTGAATGTCAATTTTTTGGTTTGTAATTGTAAATATAAAATTCATTAGAATCGCAAATCTTATAAATAACAATTGTCAAAACGTAAAACAAATAAACACAGGGTGTACACAGTTTTTTGACAAAAAAAACTCAAATACTTTTCAAGGTTTTCAAGGCACAAAATAATTTTTTTCAAGGTTTTTAATAGCTAATACAGGGTTTCTACAAATTTTTCTTCAAAAATTCCATGAGGTTTTCATGATTTCCATGAGAAAGATAGACAAATTTCCATGATGTTTTTTAATATATTTTTAATTATTAAATTCACTTCAATATTTTGTAAGAACTTAAATTATTCAACATCATTATTTTCAATTTTAAACCATTTTAAGTAATTTGAAGTGTTTTTTAAATATTTTCAAGTATTTTGTAATATTTTGAAGTATTTGAAAATATTTTAAGTATTCTCAAGTATTCTGTTTAAATATTTTAAAATATTTAAAGAAAGTAATACTTTAAAGTGTGTTTATAATTTATTTAATACTTAAAATGCTAATATTTTTAATTACTTTGAAATGTTTTGAAGTCTTTTAAAGTATTTTAAAGTAATTTTAAGTATATTACAATATTTTTAAATATTTTAGTGTTTTTAAATATTTTTAAATACTTTGAAATATTTTTAAGTGATTTAAAATATTTTGAAATATTTTAAAAAAAATTTAAAGTAATGAGAAGTATTTGGAATCATTTTAAAGCAATTTAAGTAATCTGTAATATTTTTAAGTAGTTTTAAGTCGTTTTAAGTATTTAAAAATATCTTAAAGACATTTTAGATATTTTTTTATGTTTTAGAGTATTTTGAAGTATTTTGAAATAGTCTGAAGCATTTTAAAGTATTTTTAAGTATTTTTTAATATTTTCAAGTATTGTTAAATATTTTGAAGTTCTCTAAAATATTTTAAATACTTTTGAAATATTTTAAAAAGCTAATACTATAAAATCTTTTTATACTTTATTTAATACTTAAAATACTAATATTTTTAAATAATTTGAACTATTTTAAAGTATTTTTAAATATTTTGAAGTATTTGGATATAGTCTAAAGTATTTTGAAATATTTCAAAGACATTTTAAGTATTTTTTAATATTTTAGAGTATTTTGAAGTATTTTGATGTATTTTAAAGTAGTTTTAAGTAGTTTTTAATATTTTAGAGTATTTTGAAGTATTTTGAAGTAGTTTAAAGTAGTTTTAAGTAGTTTTAAGTATTTTTTAATATTTCGAAGTATTTTTAATTATTTTGAAGTATTCTGAAATATTTTAAAAAACTAATACTTTACAATGTTTTTATACTTTTTTTAATACTTAAAATGCTCATGTTTTTAAATACCTACTTTTAACTATTTTAAAGTATTTTTAAATATTTAGAAGTACTCTGATATATTTCAAAAAACTAAGACTTTAAAAACTTATTATACTTTATTTAATACTTAAAATGCTAATATTTTTAAATACATTTAAATATTTTAAAGTATCTTTAAATATTTTTAAGTTTTTTGAAGTGTTCTTGAGTAATTTAAAGTAGTTTTAAGTAATTTGAAATATTTTGAATTTTTCTTCTGTAAAAAAAGTATTATAAAATTTGGATAAAACTCAATAAACATCATAAAGTAATGAAATTAAATAAAAAAATTAATTTCCATGATATAAATGGAAATTCCATGAGATGAGTGAACTTTCTTTTTGTATAAAATGATGGTAAAATATACACTTTATATATATCGAACGATTCGTTTTTTAAAGTAGAAAATTTTTCCCAAAGGAACTGTCATTAAAAAATTCAAATTTTAAAAGTTATATGGATAGAATTCTAATTGTCAAAAATCATGAAAAATTGTCATTAACTCTTTCAATTCTTGGTAAAATGTATACTTTATATAGATCAATCGATTCGTCTCGATGCAAGGAATCTAAATTTTTCACTCTTAAATTAAAATTATTATTAGATAAATAATTTTGTGAAAAAAATGTATTATTATTATTATTACCATCGTCATTTTTCATTGCCGTAAAAAAATTAAAAATATATTACCAACTGGATTTGCTCGTGTTCCGCGTCGAGGAGCTGGTGTTTCTTTGTCAGAACCAATGCATTGCACATCGCTGCCATCATTTTCCTCATTTGATGAATCTTGTGAAGTGTCACTTCCGTCATCAATGAAATCTTTCAAAGAGCCTGCTGAATCAGATTCATTGTCTTCTTCTTGTCTTTTTTTCTCCATTTTTTCTGCATTCATTCTCATCACAATAGGATGTGTGCAGATACGCTGAAGTGCATGATAATCAGCAAAGAGTTTAGGCCCTCTGAACCCTCTGAAGAATATTCAATAAATTTCAGATTAAACAACACTCCAATTTTTCTTATTACAAAATTTGAACTAAATTAAATATCAATTTTGTCTTGAGTTGAATTTTTTTCAATCCCGTTGACAGAGAATAAATAACAAACGTAAAATAAATCAAATGATCGAGTGAATGAAAAATTTATTAATCGATTGATATTTGAATTAATGTATTAATATATTCGTATTAATATTAATACCTTGTAAAATATTTTACATATTATTTAGATATTTTACCTTGTAAAATTATCGAGATAATACTGATAAAGATCAATTTGAAGTTGGGTAAGTTTTACGGAAATTACGTATTCCTGCTTAGGAGGCAAAAATGGCGTAAGTACAGAGTAATCGAATCTCTGAACACTGCCTTCGAGTAAATTGTGAAGAATAAACGCCCTTTTCTTCATAAGCTTCACGTCATAAGGTGTGGAATCGGCGGTAGATCCATTTTTAATTGGATTCACGAATCGATTGGAAAATTCCTTCTTCGTTCCAAGAAGATTAGGCTTTACGAATTGCACCATGCAATGATCTACAAATGAAAATATTTTACATTATTTTGTTAAATAACAAAAAGTAGTTTATCCGAAATAAAAATTAAATCCATAATTATCAATCTAAAAGAAAGAATATCGATAAAACCTTTAACATTTTTAACCTTCAACATAAAATATCGATAAAACCTTCAGCATTTTTAATCTTCAACGTAAAATATCGAAGAAAATTGAAGGAGAATTTTTTCGCTTAAAATAATAAAAGTGTTAATTTACATTCAATTAAGTTGTTTTGCAAAGGAGTTCCAGTTAAAACAATTCTTCGCAAAGTGTTCACTCTCCGCATTGCTTTACTTAACGCCGTGTCTTCGTTTTTCAACAAATGACCTTCATCACAGACGATTAAATCCGGTCCCGGATCAACTAAACAATGTAACATCGAAGTTTGCATCGATTTTTTCATCCTTTTTCCAGTTGCAGTCAAATTCCGGAACATATCATAGCCGATAATTAATACTCCGCCGTTTTTCTTCCAATACTCTAATTGATATTTTCTCTCGAAATTTTGTTTGTACCTTTAAAGAGACAACGAAGAGCTAGATAATTTTCTTCAACAATGTAAATATGTAAAAAAATATACAAAATAATAAAACAATATTTTAATGACAAAAAAGAAAAGTAAAAAACTCATAAAACGATACTTCCCTGTGACCACAGTCGTTTTTTCGTTCAATTTTAGGTACTAAAGGGGATTTTCAATTTTAAAAAAGGGGATTTTGGAATGAAGAAAAGAAAAAGAATAATATTATAATATTCAACAATTTTAAAAACGTTAATTAATCTCTTGCTATTAATTTAAATATACAAAATTGATTTTCTTTCATTCAATGAGTTTTCCACGATCTCCATGAGAAAAATAGAAAAATGTCCTTTATATTGGGTGTGCGTGTTAAAAAAAATGAATTTTTCAATATCTTGTAAGAATTTGAATTACTTTTGAAAAAATGAAAGTTTTTTAATTAATGCTTTTAGGGTTATTGCAAAAGTAATTTTCTATAGAATTTAATCATAATTTTAAATATTAAAACCATTTTAAGTATTTTGAAGTAATTTTAAATAATTTGTAGTATTTTGAAGTAATTTCAAATATTTTGAAGTGCTCTTGAAGCATTTTCAATCCTTTTAAAACATTTTGAGGTATTTTCAAGTAACTATATTTAAATATTATGAAGTATTTTTTAATGCTTTTAAATCTTTCTATTGAGTGTTTTTAAATATTTTGAAGTATTGAGAAGTATTTGAAAATATGTTTAAGTATTTTAAAGTTGTTTTAAGTATTTTAGAATATTTTAAAGTAATTTTAATTATTTATAAATATATCTTAAAATACTGTACAATCTATTTATAAATTATTTAACACTTACAATACTAAAATTATCAAAAAATTAAAACTATTTTGAAATATCTTTAGATACTTTGAAGTATTTTAAAGTAGTTGTAAGAATTTAAAAATATTTTTAAATAAATTGAAGTATTTTAAAATATTTTGAATTATTGGAAAGTCTTTGGAAATATTTTAAAGTAATTTTAAGTATTTATAAATATATCTTTAAAATATTTTATTTTATTTTTATAAATTATTTGACACTTAAAATACTAAAATTTTTAAAAAATTAAAACTATTTTGAAGTATTTTAAAGTAATTTTAAGTATATTTAAATATTTTTAAATATTTTCAAGTATTTTGAAGTGTTTTTAAATCTTTTTAAGTTTTGTTAAATATTTTGAAGTATTGGGAAGTATTTGAAAATATTTTTAAATATTTAAAAGTAGTTTTAAGTATTTTTGAATGTTTTAAAGTAATTTCAAGTATTTTTAAGTAAATTGAAGTATTTTTAGATATTTTGGAGTGTTTTAAAATATTTTGAATTATTGGGAAGTATTTGAAAATATTTTTAAGTATTTTAAAGTAGTTTTAAGTATTTTTAAGTAAAAATTGACGTATTTTTAGATAATTGAAGTGTTTTAAAACATTTTAATTATTGGGAAGTATTTGAAAATATTTTTAAGTATTTTTGAATGTTTTAAAGTAATTTTAAGTATTTTTAAGTAAATTGAAGTATTTTTAGATATTTTGAAGTGTTTTAAAATATTTTGAATTATTGGGAAGTATTTGAAAATATTTTTAAGTATTTTAAAGTAGTTCTAAGTATTTTTTAGTAAATTGAAGTATTTTCAGATATTTTGAAGTGCTTTAAAATATTTTGAATTATTGGGAAGTATTTGACAATATTTTTAAGTATTTTTGAATGTTTTAAAGTAATTTTAAGTATTTTTAAGTAAATTGAAGAATTTTTAGATGTTTTGAAGTGTTTTAAAATATTTTGAATTATTGGAAAGTATTTGGAAATATTTTAAAGTAATTTTAAGTATTCATAAGTATTTTCAAATATTTTAAAATACTTTCTTATTTTTTAAATATATCTTTAAAATATTTTAAAAGCTGTTTATAGATTATTTAACACTTAAAATACTAGAATTTTTAAAAAATTAAAACTATTTTTAAATATCTTTAGATGTTTTGAAGTATTCTAAAGTAATTTTAAGTATATTTAAATATTTTTAAATATTTTCAAGTATTTTAAAGTGTTTTTAAATCTTTTTAAGTGTTGTTAAATATTATGAAGTATTGGGAAGTATTTGAAAATATTTTATTACATTTATCAAAATATTTTAAGTATTTTGAAGTAGTCTAAAGTATTATTGTTGAAAAATCATTAAAAAAAAACTGATTGAAAATTATGGGAAAGGGTGAAAAATACTTAATTTTATGTGTTTTAGGGAATTTTCTTTAAAAAAAAAGCGTGAAATAAGGTGAAAAAAAGGGGATTAGGTAAAAAAGAAGACAAACTGTGATCCCTGCTATGAGGAAGCAATAAATGAAAATTCTAAAAAATGTAACAAATGAAAAATAATAAAACTAGTAGTTAATAACGTAAGCTTTAAAAGAATCAGAAAATGCAAAAATACTAAAATTTCTTAGAAAATCTAGAGGACAAGCAAAATGAGTATTTTGGGAAAATATGCATTAACACATACACTGATTCTTTTAATATAAACCATGACTTACTTTCCGAGTTCATAGATTTCAATATCACTAAAATTGCTGAGATCCTTTAGCCACATTTCGAATTCACCTGCCCAATTAAGAGCCGTGCTTAATGGACATACAATCATAACAGTATTAATCCCAGTTTCTTTGTGACTGAGAAGTGTGTGAACAAGTGTGACAACTTGAAAAGTCTTTCCTAGACCCATACAATGTGCGATTATGCAGCCAGAGCCCTTGGAATTCTTTACGCGCTCCACAGACTCGAAACAAGCGTCCCACATGAACTTGATACCTTGTGCTTGATGTGGCTTTAATCGTTTTACAAGTTCCGGCTCAACCGTAACCAATTCCTTCTTTGTCTCTTCATCAAAGTCCAGGACCAATTTATCTACCTTTTCTTCTCCCGCCAGTCTTATCTCGTACATTTCATTGTACTGAAATTAAAAAAAAAACAATTAGAACAAACTTTTAAAATACACTACACAAATTAATCTTTTTATTTCCCTTGTAAGTTAATATTTTATTTTTACTTAACAATTAAACTCTAAATTTGCAATTTTAGGGTAACTTTAGCCTAATTGTAAATATAATTAATTCAATTTTCATTATTTTAATTATTTCAATTTTCATTATTTTAATTATTTCAATTTTCATTATTTTAATTTTAATTATTTTAATTATAATTTTTTTTATTTTAATTATTTTAATTTTCATTATTTTAATTCTAGCTTATTAATTAACAACCACCGAGTGATAAGTTCAATATTTAATTCTAACTTTACAGTTTTAGCAACTTTAATCTTCGGAGATATCTATTACGTAAAACCACAATGTTACTCTTTTTACAGCAGTGCCTAAAGTTAAACTATAAACACCACAGCGCCTTACTAAATGATTAAAACTAAATATGCTTTTCCCATTAACAAAATATACCCCTAGAAATAGCAATAACTTTCACGGTCAATAAAAAGTACTTTTCGCAACTTAAAATCGACTTAAAAATGAATTTTCGTCGCTTCGACTTCTATAATTCGTTTTCTTACCACTTTTTGCCTTTCCGCAATTCTTTTCAGTCGCTCCTCTTCCTCCTTTGCTGCTTGCTTCGTGTCATCCGCAACTTGTTTGTCTTTTAAAACTTTACGGATATTTTTTCTGCCACCTTTAATAGGCGATGATTGAGAATTTGTGACAGCGTCGCTGTCACTATCGCTGTCACTCACAGGCTTAATTCGTTTCCTCTTGGTTTTTGGTCTGAAAAAAATACAAATACGATAAGTATTACGTTCTTAAAATTACTTTTTATTTGGCTGAATTTTCTTTAATTATTTGTATTACACAAAATAGGACTCCATGATTTTTTTGCAAGTTTTTTATAAAGTGGTTCAAAAGTTATGATTTATTTATTATTTGTGATTTATTTATTATTTATGATTTATTATTTATTTATATTAATTTTTTAAAAGTTTGGTTTTTTATTTTATTTCTCTTGTGCTCATAACTTTTATAAAAATTTACCAATTTTCTTTTTTCTTTAATTTTAAATGTGTTTTTGACTCAACTTTTCAAGAATTTTGTGCAACAAATTTTTCAAAAATGATTTACTTTGTTTTTTGTCATTTATAGTATAAAACCTTTTCTTCAAGCTATTCGTTCTTTGATTTTTTTTTAAATCTGCAAAAAACTACTTTTTAAACAAATAAACTTAGTTCCGTAGAGGATAAGATAGTCAAAATAATTAAATGCTGAAAAATATCAGAGTCTAGCACTATTTAGTGGCTATATGAACAAAAACTGAAAAATGTGAAATTCAGTAATTTTAAAAAAATTCTAAAAAAAAATAGAAACAATCATAGGAATAACAGTCGTTTCTTCGTTCAATTTTAGGTATAAAAGGGGATTTTAAATTTTAAAAAAGGTGATTTGCTTCCATAAAAAGGGGATTTTGGAAAAGATAAAAGGAATAATGCTCTTAGGCTTATTCTAAAAAATAATTTTCTATAAAATTTATATTACTAAAGATCAATATTCTTAATTTTAAAACCCTTTTAAATATTTTGAAGCGATTTTAAATATTTTGAGGTATTTTTAATTATTTTGAAGTATTTTGGAGAACTCTGAAGTATTTTAAATACTTTAAAATATTTTTAAAAAATAATATATTAAAATCTTTGTATACTTTATTCAATACTTAAAATACTAATATTTTTAAATGGTTTAAACTATTTTGAAGTATCTTTAAATATTTTGAAGTATTGGGAAGTATTTGAAAATATTCTAAAGTAATTTGAACTCGAATTTGAAGTATTTTTGAATATTTTAAAAGGTTTTTAAATAGTATTTAGAAGTATTTAGAAGTATTTCAAGTATTTAGAAGTATTCTGAAATATATTAAAGAAATTTTAAGTGTATTCAAATATTTTGAAGTCTTCTAAAAAATTTTTAAGAGTCTTGAAATATTTTTAAGAATTTTAAAGTATTTTCAAATATTTTAAAGTAGTCTGAAGCATTTTGTATTAGTTTTAAATATTTTTAAATATCTTAAAGACATAGTTGAGTGTTCTTAAATATATTGAAGTATTTTAAAATATTTTGAAACATTGGGAAGCATTAGGAAATATTTTAAAGCAGTTTTAAGTATTTTGAAATCTTTTGAAGTATATTAAAGTACTCTGAAATATTTTAAAATCTTGTTATACATTATTCAATACTTAAAATACTATTTTTTTAAAAAAATTTGTACTATTTTGAAGTATCTTTAAATACTTTGAAGTATTTTAAACTACAATTTTAAGTATATTTAAATATTTTGAAATTATTTGAAGTAATAAAAAGGATTTTAAATTATTTTAAACTATTTCTAAGTATATTTAAATATATTTAAATATTTTAAAATATTTTGAAGTATTTTGAAGCAGTTTGAAATATTTTAAAGTAGTTTTAAGTATTTTCAAATATTTTGAAGTATTTTTAAATATTTGAAGTATTTTAAATTTGTCTGTAGTATTATTATTGAAAAATTATAAAAAAATCGCACATTTTGAATACACTCTCATTATTGATGAAAAAAAAACTTATTGAAAAACAGAGGAAAGGGGGAAAAATATTTGATTGTAGATGTTTTAGGAGATTTTCTTTATAAAAGGGGGAAAATAAGGGAAAAAGGGAAAAAAGGGGATAAGGTAAAAAAGGAATGAACTGTGATCCCTGGAATCATTTCTCCACAACAGGGCTAATTTTAAATTTTATGTAAAAAATAGTTTTCTTGAAAATTTTTAAAAGAAAATCGAAGGAAACGGTTTAAAAAAAAAGATTTTATGCTATAAATTATAAAAAATCAAATAAATAATTCTTGAAAAATTTTTTGCACAAAATTCTTGAAAAGTTCAGTTAAAAACACACATTTAAAAAAACAAAATTGAGTAATTTTTAAAAAAGCTATGAGCACCAAAAAAATCAAACTTTTGAAAAATTCATAACTTTTGAACCACTTTATAAAAAAAAAATCATAAAAATCATGGGCAGGGTATTTACAAATTTTTCTTCAAAAAATTCTACGAGTTTTCCGTGATTGCCATGAGAAAAATAAAAAAATTACGAAGATATTTTTTAATAATATATTAATGATCAATGCTTGTGTTAAAAAATGAATATTGCAATATTTTTGAAGAGTACAAATTAGTTTTGGATTAATCAAAGTTTTTGCATTCAGGCTTATTGCAAAAATAATTTTCTACAGAATTTAAAACCATTTTAAGTATTGTGTTTCTAAATATTTTCAAGTATTTTCAAGTATCTTTGAATATTTTGAAATCTTCAAAAGTAATATAAAGGATTTTACAGTATTTTAAAGTAATTTTAAGTAGTATTTAAATTTAAATATTTTGTAGTATTTTTAAGTATTTTAAAACAGGGTGGCAGCAGGTCAGAAATAACCTGAAAGTTAGAGAAAAGTCTGGGAATTTCTTTGGTCAGGAAAAGTCATAGAAGTCAGGGATTTTTATGAAAAATTCCCAAAAGTCAGGGAATTTATATCAAAAGATACCTTTCAACCGGTATCAAAACTTCATCTTAAAAAGTCGACGTAAATTAAATCGTTTAAAAATTCCTGAAAATGAAGTTCAAGTCTAGGATTTTAAAAAAAAACAATTTGCGGTCATCCTGTAAAATTGTAATTTGAAGTATTGGAAAGTATTTGATAACATAATAAGTATTTTGAAGTATATTTAAATATTTATAAGTATTTTGAAGTAGTCTGAAGCATTTTAAAATAGTTGTACGTATATTGCAATTTTTTAAAGACATTTTAAGTATTTTTAAATAGTTTGAAGTAGTCAGAAGTATTTTGAAGTAGTTTTAAGTATTTTTAAATATTTGAAAGATTTTTTAAGTGTCTTTAAGTGTTTTTATATTTTTAAGTATTTTGAAGTATGCTATTTAAATATTTATAAGTATTTTGAAGTTGTCCGAGCGATTGTGTCGACCGGGAGTCGTTTTGGATCGGGGTTCTTTTGTCCCGAGATGCACCTCTTATAAGAAGTTTTGTAGCGATGTTTCTGGAGATGTTAAAGTTGCGTGTCACTTAGTGTTGTGTGTGAGTATTGTGGTTGTTTCTGCTTTTGTCAATTATCTATATGTGTATATGTGTGTTTTTTTATAATTTTAGCGAATTGTTTTTAATATTTTTACCCTCAAATGGGACTATGTATGGACTTGAGGTCTAATAAAGTTGTATTAATTAAGTAGTCCGAAGCATTTTAAAGTAGTCTTCTTAAGTATTTTACAATATTTTAAAGATATATTAAATACTTTTAAATATTCTGAAGTATTTGGAAGTATTTTTAAGCATTTTAAAATATTTTGAAGCATTGGGAAGTATTTAGAAATATATTAAAGTAGTTTTAAGTATTTGGCACATTTTGTTGCAATTTGAAGTATATTTAAATATTTTTAAGTATTTTGAAGTAGTTTTAAGTATTTTGAAATATCTTAAAGTAGTTTTAAGTATTTTAAAATATCTTAAAGTAGTTTTAAGTATTTTAAAATATTTCGAAGCATTTAGAAGTATTTTTAGATATTTTAAAGTAGTTTTAAATATTTTAAAATATTTCGAAGTATTTTGAAGTAATTTTTTTTTTATTTTTTTTTTTATTTTATTTTATTTTAAATATTTTGAAGTAGTCTGAAGTATTTTAAAATATTTCGAAGCATTTTGAAATATTGTAATGAAATTTTAAGTATTTCGAAGAACTTTTAAATATTTCAATGATATTTTAATTATTTGTAAATATTTTGAAATATTTTTTATGTAAGAAAAGTATACAATTTTGACAAAACTTAGTAAACAACAAAAAGTAAAGAAATTAAATAAAAAAATACATTTCCATGATATAAATGAAAATCTTATGCTATTTCCATGATTCTATGAGAAATAATGAAATTCCACAATTCCAGGCTTTCCATGTTTTTCAGAGTTGTAGAAACCCTGATGAGTCCTATTTTGCGTAATATTAATAAATTAAAAAATGTCAGCCAAATCAAAGATTTAAATTTCAATGATATGTTGAGTTGGTATGAAAAGCCCCATATAGTTCATATATAGCTTAAATATTTTTTCTATTTTACAGTTTAAAAAAGAGATACGATTTTTATGAATTTCTGAACTCAAGTTGAAACTTACCTTTTCTCTTCAAGAGAATCATCTGAATCTGTTGATTTTCTAGCACCTCGTTTCCTAGACTTTTTCGTTTCTTCTTTAGCTTTTGATACATCAGAACTTGAGGAACTTTCGCAGCCACTGATAATCTCAATATCAGAATCAGAATCTAAAATTTTCCTCTTGGTCCTCTTCTTTTTCGCAACAACCACCTTTGCTTCCTCTTCGTTTGAACTAGAACTGGAACGTGAATTTCGTACACTTAAAAAGTGCAACAAAAAATCACATTAATTTGAACAAAATTAAAACACTTAACAAGTAACTGAAACTAAACGACTCTTACAAACTAAACTCTTGAAAAACATTGAAAACTAAAATTCTTAAAAACAAAACTCTTGAAAATCAAACTCTTGAAAACTAAAATTCTTAAAAACGAAACTCTTGAAAATCAAACTCTTGAAAACTAAAATTCTTAAAAACAAAACTCTTGAAAACAAAATTCTTGAAAACAAAACTCTTGAAAAGAAAATTCTTGAAAAGTAAACAACTCTTAAAAATTGAACTATTCAAAACTAAACAACGCTTAATAAATAAAATGTAATCTTAAAATCTAACACTTATTTTTAGGAATTTTCTTTTTAAAGAAAATATTGGAAAATATTTTCAATCACTGGTTAGTGATTGAAGGATTTATGTCTCTTATTATGAATAATTTAGTATTATGGTTAATTTTTAAAAATAAACATACTCTTCTTTCTTTTTCTCTTTTAATTTCTGTTGACGCTTCGAAAATTTCTTCCTCTCTACTTCCGAATCTGAATCTGATATTCTTGTGCGTAGTAGTTTGTCGCTTTTCCACTTTGCTTTATCCTTTTTCTTTTTAGCATCCTGAATTACGAAAAATATTACAATTTATAAAAGTGATTGGGCTACAAAAATGTTTATCTTTTTTTATAAAAATACTATCACTTACTTCTTCATCTTCATTAGACTCATCACTGCTTATTTTTATTTCATCTTCCTTTGCAGATTGATCATCCTTTTGTTCTTCTTGTTCATTCTGTTCGTTCTGTTCTTTCTGTTCTTTTTCCACATCTTTATCAGTCTTTTTATCATCTTTTTCTCCCTTCTTCTTTTTAGTGGATTTTTGTGAATCTGACAGCTCAACATTGTCGGATGGCATTTCTAATTAACATAACAAAACATTTAGCAATTTAATAATTTAAACTTTTTTTAGCATTTTTTTTCTTCTATTTTTCTTATTTTTTTCTTTTTCTTTTTTTTCTTTTTTTTTCTTTTTTTTCTTTTTTTTTCTTTTTTTTTCTTTTTTTTTCTTTTTTTTTCTTTGTACTAAAAAGCCTTTACTAAACCGAGAACATTACTGAATTATAACTTACCAACATCAGAGCCGGAACTGCAGAGCAAATTATCCCTTGCACGTTTTTCAGCTTCCGAAAACAGATGTTTATTAGTCATTTTCATTTTGGATTTTGCATCTGACAATTCTGATTCGGAAGATTGCACCATTTCTTGCTTCTTCGTATCACCATTTTCCACTTTCTTTAAGTGATCCAATAGGGTTTCGTCTTCCTTCTGATTTACTTTCTTCTGATTACGAGGAACTGCTTCTGAATCTGAATCATCTTCAGAAGACGAAAGGGGTGCATTTCTCTTTCGAATTTTCTCCATATTATCCATTGACATTGCACTGAAATATTTTAACAATAAATAAACAAATTAATTAATAAATAAATTAATACATTAATTAATTAATTAATAAAATAATAAATTAATAAAATGAATAAATTAATTAATAAATAAATAAAATAATAAATACATAGATTAATAAATTAATAAATAAACTTGTGAAATATATTATATTAAAAAAGTAATCATTTTTAATCTCTTAAAAACTTTAGCTTCTTCACAGTTGAATGAAAGATTGATTTTTTTAAATAAATTCAAAAGCTTACTCTAATGTTCATCAAAACCTAAAATTGAACCATTTGTTTCTGTTCTGCTATTTTTTTTCCAACAGATCACAAGACGGAAACTTATCCAATTTTCCGAATCAATAAAACACTATTTAAATATATTGTATCGAAACAAACTAATTATTTGAAAAAGAGCAGTTCCCTTCCATTTTCAATTTATTTAAAATAATAATAAATGATTTAAGGTCAGTTGCTTAGAACTGACTCAGACCTCTCACTAGAGGTTTCTTACATATTTGTTATTATTTTAAACAAAATAAACTAATCATTTTTACACTTGGGACTGTACAAGTATTCCGTAAGCATTTTTTTACAGTTTTTGACACCCTGTCGCACCCCATGTAAGAATTTTCCAATAGTAAAAAATATTAATATTATATGGACCATAAGCAATCTTAGTTGCTTACGTAATACTTGAAAAACCTCCTTAAAGTGTAATTTAAAAATTGTCATCTACAGTAATTTTCTTTTTTAGTAATAATAAAAATTCAATTTATTTTCTCCAAAAATAACATTCATTAAATTAGATGAAACGTGAAACTAAAATTCATAAGAAAACACTATATAAGAATATAACATTTTGTTAAATCGCGCACAAACAATTGTTTCTTAAATTTTTTACGCAATTCCACAATAAAAAATAATTTTTTGTCTAACAGAACATTCCAGTTATTTTTTACGTATTTCAGGTCGCTAAATCCGAATCCGAGGTCCGAATTCAAAAGTTACTTCGCGTTTTATTTCTAGCTACAAAAAACAAGAAATTGAAGTTTAAATTGTTGTAAAATTTGTAAAAACTATATTAAAAATGCAAAACCAACAGTAATGTAATCTTTGAAGTATTACCTTTAATTTAAGTCCAGAAAACTTAAAAAATATTCAGTGGTTCCCGAGATATGACTCCAAACGTCCGCGCATGTAAATCGGCCAAGCTGAGATTTTGCCTGAAATGGCTCTTGACGCTCAGCCAAAACGCTCGGCCGATTTACGTGCGCGGACGTTTGGAGTCATATCTCGGGACCGACTAAATATTTTTCAAGTTTTCTGGGCTTAAATTAAAGGTAACACTTCAAAGACTACATTACTACTAGTTTCACATTTTTTAATATAGTTTTTACAAATCTTACAACAATTTAAACTTCAATTTTTTGTTTTTTGAGGCTAGAAAAAAATCGCGAAGTAACTTTTGAATTCTGACCTTGGATTCGGATACAGCGATCCGAAATACGTAAGAAATGATTGGACTGTTCTATTAGACGAGAAATTATTTTTGTTTGTGGAGCTGTATTATTATAATGTATTTGTGTCGCGCTCCGAAGAAAGAGACCTTAAGAGAAAAAAATTGTAGGTTAAGTTTTTTATAGCATCAACTTGATTTTCTTTTCTAATTATTTGCAATCGAAAACAGTTTTTCTTGATAGTATGCACACAAATTATTCATAAAAAAATTCCGTTTGATAGCAATGCAAGGAATTTTTAATCAATTTTAAAATTTTAATTTTAATCACTCCGTGATTTCAAAATATTATCAAACATAACCTATAATCGTTTGCTTCTAAGGTCGCTCTCTTCACAGCGCGACACATTTTTATTTTTTATTTTTAATGTCTCCTTTTTGAGGCTCAAGCGTGTGCTTGTATTAAAAAATATGAAAAACTGACAAATTTTTGCAAAATTCATTAAATCATAAAGTAGCAAAGTTTAGAATTTTTAAAAATATAACTTTAAAAGATGACATTTAAATTTTTAGTTAAACTTGAAACCTGAAACTTGCTGAATGGATCTTTAGTAATTTTTCAAATGTGGTTTTAATCCTGTAAATTAATTAGTTGGTGATAATTTAACAAAAGGTCAATCTATTTTAAATGTACTACATAAGGCTGCAAATAAATAATCACGTGAATAGTTAATTTCAAAGAAATTTTGTTTTGCATATCATTTTTTTCTAAAACGAATTTCAAAGAAATTAATTACAATTATTTAAAGGCACTGATCTTGGTGAATATATTTTAAAAAGATCTTTAAGGTCATGTCCAAGTACTCGGATGATAATTTAGGAATCTACCTTAATTTTCTTTTTTCTAAAGTCGGTAAATTTGGCTGGCGTACTATTTTTAAAAAGAAACTTCAGAAAATATTAAAAATGAAGGTAGATTCCTAACTTATCAGTATAATGGAACACAACTGCAGAATTAGAGAAGCATGATTATTCCCTAAATTTTATTTTTCTTAAAAATTAAAAAAATAAATTTTGAATTTATTCAATTCATTTAAAGTCATAGGAATTTCAGCTAAAACAAAATTTAAGAAATAATCATGCGTCTCACAATAAACACTTTTATTGAATTAAGATTATAATTAACCAGTAAATAATAAATAATTAAGGAGTTTCAACCCCGCGTCATAACCTCAAACTAAACAGTAGTTTCAAATGAATAGAAATACAATTAAAATTGATTTTAACAAGTGAAAGATCCAGTTGTACAATTTTTAGAAAAAATACACTCTCATTATTGATGACAATGTAATTAGTTTGAGCAAACATTTTTTAAGATCATAATTACACATGGCGTAAGAATTCATTAGACATCCCCCCCTCCCCCTAAAGTCTTACACAATTTATGGACGACCCCTTAAATAATATTTTGTTTAAAAAATATATACAATAAAAATGTTATTTCTTAAATAACTTTTGAAAAATACATAATAATGAAAAATACAAATATTACACAAAAATATTTAAATAATCCAAAGAACAAAATTGTAGATAATCTTTCAGATTAAAATAAGCTATTGCTTATAAAAATTGCATTAAAATTGAAATTTTTCATTAAGTTTAAAGAAAAACCACAAAATGTTTAATAATTTTTATTTGGCAAGAGATTTTAGGTTAAACCGAGTTTTTTGGAAAATTATACAACTGGATCTTTCGAAATTTGTTAAAATCAATTTTATATTAGTCTACCTTTAGCTTTCTTTTTTCATGAATGTCTTTTTCAAAAATAATAATAAATCAAACATTCTTGACACACTTGAAGGTTTCATGAGATCATTCGTAAATTTTTAAAATGGTTTTTTAATTTAAGCGCATGTAGTTAGACAAAATTAAGACGATAAATTGAATGTTGGTTTCTCGACTTATTTTTTTTGAACTACTAGCGCTTAAACTAAAAAACTACTTCAAAAATTTATTTATTTATTTTATTTTGAAAGAATACACGGGCTAATTTACGAATTATCTCAGGAAACCTTCAAGTGTGTCATGAATGTATGATTTATTATTATTTTTGAAAAACAACTTCAGGAAAAAAAAAAGATAAAAGTAGATATCTAGATTATCATTCAGAATCTTGGACATGGCCTTAATTCATTGATATAAAAATAAATATTAAGTAATAAAAGAAAGAAAAAAAAGAAAGTATCGATTAAATTGAATAAAATATTTTAAAAAGAGGAAATTGCAAAATTTTTTATGACATGATATAAAAGAAACGGATATTTTTACTGCACAAAAAAAATTATTTTACTGCACAATTTACTGGAAGCACGAAACAGAATAAGATAACAGAATAAAGAATAACAGAATAATAATAAACGCATATGTTGAGAATCTAAAATTGTTAAAAATCTTCAAACTAATTTTAGCAGCATCCTTGATGATAAAATTATTAATTAACACCATTATTAATTAATTAACAACTCGGATGATAAATAAGGAATCTACGTTGATTTTTATTTTTTGCTCAAGTTTATTTTTAAAAATAATAATAAATCCAGGGATCACAGTCGTTTTTTCCTTCAATTTTAGGTGTAAGAGGGAATTTTTGATTTTAAAAAAGGGTGTTTTCTTTCATAAAAAGGGGATTTTGGAAAGAAGAGAAAAAAGAATAAAATTGTAATATTTAGAAACTTAAAGAACGTTAGATAATTTCTTGCTATTAATTTAAAAGACATAATATTAATTGATTTCCTTTCATTCAATGAGTTTTCCATAATTTCTATGAGAAAAATAGCAAAATTTCCAAAACATTTTGTGGTGTGTGTGTATTAAAAAAATGAATTTTTCAATATTAGTTTTCAATATGAATTAGTTGAATTAGTTTGAATTTGGATTAGTTTTAGTTTGAATTTGAATTAGTTTTCAAAAAATGGATGTTTTTTAATTAATGGTCTTAGACTTATTGCAAAAATAATTTTCTGTAGAATTTAAATTACTCAAGGTCATTATGTTTAATATTAAACCCGTTTTAAGTATTTTGAATTAATTTTAAATATTTTGAATTTTTTTAAGAAGTCTGAAGTAATTTAAATAGGAACTTTTAAAACATTTTGAAAAACTATAATATTTTTGTAATTTCTTCAGTAATGTTTTTGTACTTTATTTAATACTTAAAATAGTAATATTTTTAAATACTTTGCAATATATTGAAGTCTTTTAAAATAATTTTAAGTATATTTAAATATTATGGAGTACTTTTTAATGTTTTTAAATCTAATTTTTTTTTTAAATACATATATTGAAGTACTGGGAAGCATTTGAAAATATTTTAAAGTATTTTTAAATATTTTGAAGTATTTTGAAGTATTTTGAAGTATTCTGAAGTATTTTAAAGTATTTTGAAGTATTTTGAAGTATTCTGAAGTATTTTGAAGTATTTTAAAGTATTTTAAAGTAGTCTGAAGTATTTTTAAGTCGTTTTAAGTATTTTAGAAAGTTTTAAAGAAATTTTAAACTTAAAATAGTTGATGTTTTTTTACGTCTGGGTATATTGTAATTTTTAAATTAAAGAAATAAACGCATTCTCCAGACAAAGATTTGCTTAAGATTTATTTACTTATTTACTACTACTTGATTTATTTATTTATTCGTTTAACATCATGAAATAATTCTTAATCAAATCTTTATCCGGAGAATGCGTTTATTCCTTTAATTACAAAATTTTAAATATTTATACGGATCTTAAAATATATTTTGAAGTGGTCTGGAATATTTTAAATCAGTTTTAAATATTTTGAAATAAATATACGACATTTTAAGTGTTTTTAAATGTATTAGGAAGTATTTTAAAAAATTTGAAACACAGGAAAATATTTAGAAATATTTAAAGTAATATTAAGTATTTCGAGGTAATCTGAAATATTTTTAAGTATTTTTAAATGTTTTAAAGACTTTGAGGTATTTTAGATATTTTGAAGTATATTAAAATATTTTGAATTATTGGGAAGTATTTGGAAATATTTTAAAGTAGTTTTAAGTATTTTAAAATATTTGGAAGCATTGGAAAGTATTTGGAAATACTATAAAGTAATTTTCAGTATTTTAAAATATTTTGAAGTACTTTTAAGTATTTATAAATATTTTGTAGTATTGGAAAGTATTTGGAAATATTTTTAAGTACTTTTAAGTATTTATAAATATTTTGAAGTATTTGATAGAGTATGAAATATTTTAAAGTATTTTAAAGTATTTTCAATTATTTTGAAGTATTTTAAAATATTTTGAATTATTGGGAAGTATTTGGAAATATTATAAAGTAATTTTAAGTATTTTGAAATATTTTGAAGTATTGGAAAGTATTTGGAAATATTTTGAAGTACTTTTAAGTATTTATAAATATTTTGAAGTATTTGATAGAGTATGAAGTATTTTAAAGTATTTTCAATTACTTTGAAGTATTTTAAAATATTTTGAATGATTGAGAAGTATTTGGAAATATTTTAAAGTAGTTTTAAGTATTTTAAAATGTTTTGAAGTATTGGAAAGTATTTGGAAATATTTTGAAGTAATTTTAAGTATTTATAAATATTTTGAAGTATTTGATGGAGTTTGAAGTATTATAAAGGATTTTTAAGTACCGAAGAAGTCCCAGTTTCCGTCCACTTTTACAAATTTCCCCTATTATAATGTAAATTAACTTATCAAATTATTGTATTATCGTTAACATAGAATCATTTAAGTTGATTTACTTAAAAACATTTAATCAAATAAATTAATTACGAAAGTTATAATCAAAATTAAAGTGGACGGAAACTGGGACTTCCACGGTATTTTCAATTATTTTGAAGTATTTTAAAATATTTTGAATTATTGGGAAGTATTTGGAAATATTTTAAAGTAGTTTTAAGTATGTTAAGTATTTTAAAATATTTTGAAGTATTGGAAAGTATTTGGAAATATTTTGAAGTAATGTTAAGTATTTTGAAGTATTTTAAAGTATTTTGAGGTATTTTCAATTATTTTGAAGTATTTTACAATATTTTGAATTATTTCTAAGTAGTCTGAAGAATTTTTTTTTTTTGAAAAATTATTAAAAAAAATTATTGAAAATTAGGGGAAAAGGGAGAAAAATACGTAGTTGATCTTAAGTGTTTTAGGGGATTTTCTTTAAAAAAATGGGGAAAAAGGGGATTAGGTAAAAAGGGGACGAACTGTGATCCCTTCTTTAAATCAGAAATCCAGTCGTCATGATGTCTGATTTATTATTTTTAAACATCATGAAGACTAAATGTCTGATTTATTATCATTCTTAAAAATAAACTTCAGCAAAAATAAAAATCAACATAGAATTCCAAATCATCATCCGAGTTTCAGTATATGGTGTAAATTAATAATTTCATCACCACGAATGCTACGATCATTAGTATGAAAATTTTAAACAATCGGTGAACATGGTTGCATTTTATCCGAAAACACATTGGCAATACTTATTCCACTTCGTGACCAAAACTTTTCACATATGCAACAAAAATGTGATTATTCTCAAACAGTTTAATACTTAAAAAATCAGTGCCCATCAAATTTTACCATTTAACCCCTACCAAGTAAATGCCTCATCATTGAAAAATCCTAGTACCTTTTGAGTTTTTCCCGTTCCAGATGACGCTTTGACCTTTTCAGTGATTTCGCGTGTTTCCTAAGAACGTTTCTGCTGAGTCTTTCCAACTGAACGCGGCACGACATTCTCAACTTCTCGTCAGCCCTGTAATACGGATTTTTCGAAAGCTTAAACTTTTTCTTACGCCGCGATCGGCAGGATTCGGAATTGTCTGCATCAGAGTCAGTTCGTTTTCGTTTCACAGATTTTACTTCAAAAGAGGCAAACAAATCGGGACTATGCTCATCTGACGAGGAATTTAAGAAACTTTGCGTTGTTTTCCCATTAACAATCGAATTATCAATTTTTGAATCGTCAGACGACAAATCGCTGCTCGATTTAAGTAAATACTTTTTAGCCTCCTCTTCCGAACAGTTCTTTTTACTTTTAGTATTTTCCTTCGATTGCAAATTCGTTTGTTTCTCTGAACTCGAATCCTTTTCGTTCGTTTCGCTATCTTTCGAACCAGGTTTGGAACTTTCAATTCCAGGTGTTTCTGTTTCTGAATTTGACTCCACTTCCGATTCTAGCAGCTTCTTTTTCGCCTCTGCTTCTTTCTTGTCGCTTTGACTTTTGGAAATACCTTTTTCCTTTAGAGGTGTGTCCTCTAGATTTGACTCGCTACTCGATTCGAGTAATTTCTTTTTCGCCTTCTCCTCCACGTTTTCAACTTTGTTTTTAGGAGCATGCTCAGAAGCGGTTTTGGAAGTAGTTTCAGCACTTTCGGATGCGTTTTCAAAAGCGGTTTCAGAACCGGCTTCAGAAGCGTTTCTAGAAGCGTTCTCAGAAAGGTTTTCAGAAGCGTTTCCAGAAGCGTTCTCAGAAACGTTTTCAGAAGTTTTAGAAGCACTTTTAGAAGCACTTTGCGAAGCACTTTGCGAAGCACTTTCTTGAGTTTCTTCTGCTACAGTTTCTTCTTTTTCTGAATTCGATTCGTCGCTCGATTCAAGCAACTTCTTCTTTGCCTTTTCCTCCACGTTTCCGTTAGCTTGACTTTTAGAAGCACTCTTTTTTTTCGCAAGTTCCTTTTCTGATTCAGATTCACTACTCGATTCAAGTAGTTTGTTTTTCGCCTTTTCTTCGTTTTTGTCGCCTAGATTGTGAACAAGTTGAGTTGCTTTTTCCTTCTCCGAATCAGATTCACTACTCGATTCAAGTAGTTTGTTTTTCGCCTTTTCTTCGTTCTTGTCGCCAAGATTTTCAACAGTTGCTTCTTTCTCCGGATCAGATTCACTACTCGACTCAAGTAGTTTGTTTTTCGCCTTTTCTTCGTTTTTGTCGCAAAGATTTTCAACAGCTTGAGTTGCTTCTGCTTCAGATTCATCACTCGATCCAAACTTCTTTTTCGCCTTTTCTTCCACGTTTACATTTCCGTTAGCTAGACTTTTAGAAGCCCTTGTTTTTCTTGCAAGTTCCTCTTCCTTTTCTGACCCGGATTCGTTACTCGATTCAAGTAATTTCTTTTTCGCGTTTTCATCTTCTTTATTTTCTTCGACTCGTGTGGCCTCTTTTTCTGAATTTGTTTCATTATTCGACTCGAGCGATTTCGATTTTGAATCTTTGTCTAGATTTTTACCAGCGCTTTTTTCGGCTCCTTCCGTTTCTTCTTCGCTGCTCGACTGAAAGAGTCTCTTCCTTACTAGTTCATCCGAAGATTTGCCATCTTCATCCCTGCTTTTCTGGAAATTTTCATGGGAATTTTTGTGGGAATTTTCGTGGGAATTTGCGTTGAAACTTTCGTGGGAATTTGCGTTGGAACTTTCGTGGGAATTTGCGTTGGAACTTTCGTTAACTCGTTTCGTGGAATTTTGTTTCTCTGCTTCGGAATCACTGCTCGATTCTAATAATTTTCGCCTCGCCTTCTCCTGTTCATCATCCTTGGAAGCACATTCTGATCTCTTCTCCGATTCGCATTCTGATCTCTTCTCCGATTCGCATGCTACCTTCTCTACTCGTTCCGAGCTCTCCTTTTCTTCACTAGTTTCTCCCTCGTCTAAATTCTTCGAAATACCTTTTCCTTCATCATTATTTTGATTACCAGCGCCTTCCATTCTATCGACAGTGCTTTCATCCTCTATGTCCGAAATTCCTCTCCTTGAATCACAATCCTCTGAAGATGAGACCTTTTTGCTAGATTTTGCACTCCCTTTATTAGATTGTGGCGAAAGATCTCCAGAATTTCCTGCATCACTTTCATCTGAATTCGAAAGTATCTTTTTCGAAAGTATCGTCTCAGATTTCGATGACGTACTTGAATTCCGTTTCGTAACTTTTTTCGACATTTCTGGACTCTCTTTCGAACCGTTTCTAGCCGATTTGCTTCGAGTTGGTGATTTTTCTAACGAGGATCTATCGGCCGATTTTTGACGCTTTTTCGATCTGTTTTCATCGGCCGAAAACAAAGCTTCACTATCACACTCGGAAACAACTCCGTTTTCGACGTCTTTCAAAACAATTTTCTCTCCAAAACTTGTTTCTTCATTCTCCTCGCACAATTCCTTTTCCTCCTCTTCATTAGACGAAGTGCTTTTGTGCTTTCGTTTTCTAAATCCATTCCTGGTCCTCAAGCACGATTTAAAGTTCTTGTGCCATGATTGATAGGTTTTGTTGATTTGCTTACACTTTTCGGTACTCTCGCTTTCAATTTCGGTAAGAATATTTTCAAGACGTTTTTTTATTTCAGCGGCGTCTTTTTCGTTTAAGGAACTCTTTTTCAGACACTTCTTCTCGCAGATATCGACTTCAGACGACAATTTTGTAAGTAGAGTCCTGACTTCTTTAAAATGGGCTGAAAAATTTTCCTTGAATTTAGAAGTAGCTTTTTTCACTTCGCTATCTTCGTCTTCGTTGCTCGATATCTCTACGGGGCTAATTTCAATACTTTCTTTTATGGGAGTGTAAAGTTTCCGTCTGTTTTTTCTCTCGGTTACCCTGGATTCGCGTTTTTCTCGATCCTTGGATTTTTTGCGATCGGAAACGCGGGTTTTTCTGGAAGATTTTTGATTGGAAATTGTCCTCTTTCGTGGTTCGTAGTCGTCTGAGGAACTGCTGGAAGAGAGTACACTGTTCTCGGAGGCTTGGTCGTCACTGAGACCCTTTTTATAAAGGGGACGAGAGCAACCGTTATCACTTTCATCACTACTGGTGTCACAAATTTTGCTGAGCTTCCTATCAATTCGCGAAGATTTACTTGACTCTCTTTGTCGAGAAGAGGATTGCCTTGGCTGTCTTTTGGCAGATTCGCCGTCATGCTTAGAATGT
>WNHD01000240.1:0-43187 GCA_011057455.1 Ganaspis sp. Gsp50 | reverse complement strand
TATAATATACTTTTTAGATGAAAATATGTTGATATAGACTTTTTTTGGAAAATCGAAATTCGTCACCATGACAATGCTTCCCTATGAGGAAGCAAAAATAAATAAACTAAAAAGAAATACTAAAAAATAAATAAAACTAATTTTATTTGTTTATTTAATAATTTATAAATTTTATTTAATAATTCAACTAATTACCTTGTTTTACAAAAGCTTAACGCACTCTTCAAGACATTGAACAAAGTATCCGGAATTGATTTCACTTTTGTAATTGATACTTTTTTTAAACTTTCCAAATGATTTTTACACTTTAGCCAACATTCTAGAAAATCTTGGCAACTTTTTATCTTGGCTTTGATTTCATTTTCATTTTTTCGTTTAGCTGATAATTTTTTATTTATTTCCGCAATTAACTGTAAATAAAACATAAAAACTAAGAAACAAGTTTTTTAACAAACAAATTTCGCAAACAAATTGTTTTGCAAATAAATTGTTTTACAAGCAAGCTGTTTTACAAACAAATTGTTTTGCAAGCAAATTGTTTTGCTAATAAATTATTTTGCAAGCAAGCTGTTTTACAAACAAATTGTTTTGCAAGCAAATTGTTTTACAAAGAAAATATTTTGGAAAAAATTGTTTTGCAAATAAATTGTTTTACAAACAAGTTGTTTTACAAACAAATTGTTTTACAAAGAAATTGTTTTACAAAGAAATTGTTTTGCAAGCAAATTGTTTTGCAAATAAATTGTTTTACAAAGAAAATATTTTGCAAACAAGTTATTTTGCAAATAAATTGTTTTACAAATAAATTGTTTAACAAACAAATTGTTTTACAAACAAGTTGTTTTGCAAACAATAAATTAAATGTAATGATTTAGTGATTCAAAAAAGACTATTTACCTCAGTGAAGCTTTGGCTAGCTTGAGTTAAATAAACTGAAAAAATTTTGCTATCGAGTTGGTCAATTGAACAACTTTTTAAATTCTCGTCTAATATTTTGTGCAGTTTTTCCGGTACCAGTGTCTGATCGCTCTTTTCTAAATCTTCGTAACGCAAATCAAGAAAAGTTAAGAAAAGTTCATCAAAAAAATTTGTGTGGATGATTAATTTTTTTTTAAATATGAAACCTAAAGAGAAAATATTAGTTTACTGAAAGTGCTTTAATTTTAAATATTTCCATTATTCCATTATTATTAAATGCCACCGAGTGATAAATACAAATTAATATTATTTTGACTCGGAGTGATCGATATCATCGCCATTATTTTTAAATATTTCCATTATATTTTTGTTTCAGTTGATATTGTTCAGTAAAGGATATTTTGAAGCTGGAATCAAAATTCTCCATTAGATCCGACCAATCCTCAGCATCGTTTTCGATCAAAGAAAAAGCTCCAGACTGTTTAGGTAATGAAGACGGAGATCCACTTCCTTGAGACATCTTGGTATCTAAAGATTAAAATTATGTAATTAAAATTTCAATCAATTTATCATTTTATTAATTTTAATTATTAATTTCGTTTAATTATAAAGTATTTTTTTCAATTATTAATTTCATTTAATTATTCAGTATTAATTTCAATTGTTAATTTCATTTAATTATTCAGTATTAATTTCAATTATTAATTTCATTTAATTATTCAGTATTAATTTCAATTATTAATTTCATTTAATTATTCAATATTAATTTCAATTGTTAATTTCATTTAATTATTCAGTATTAATTTCAATTATTAATTTTATTTATTTATTCATTATAAATTTCAATTATTTTCGATTTGATTCACTCTCGACACGTTTCCAAAGTTCCGAATGTTCATTTGAATGAACTCTTTTCCTTTTGTTTTAATTTTTTTAAATTTTGTACAAAAGAAAAGATTAAAAATTCGTTCATTTGAACTTTCGCAACTTTATTTGAATCTCTCGACGCAGAATCTAACCACGTTGATAAATAATCAATGAAACAAATGCTTTATAAAACCTAAAAAAAATCTTCTTCTAAAATTAAAGAAAATAGTAATAAAAAAAGAAAATACTAATAAAAAAAGAAAATAGTAATAAAAAACAGAAAATAGTAATAAAAAACAGAAAATAGTAATTTTTAAAAGAAAATAGTAATAAAAAACAGAAAATAGTAATTTTTAAAAGAAAATAGTAATAAAAAAAGAAAATAGTAATTTTTAAACGAAAATAGTAATAAAAAGACAATGCAAAAATAGTAATAACATAAAAATAATGTACAAATGTAAAAATAATGCAAAATGTAATGAAAATATAAAAACTATCATCATTATGATAAAAAGGATAGACTAAAATCGCCAGAGATTATCAAAGTTTGAAAATGATTTCCGATAATCTCGAGCTTTCATCGTATTCATATTCAACAAGAGCTTCTAAAAAGTTTGAAAGAATCATTGGCCCTAAAAGTTGGAAGCGCCCGATCGGCTGTCAGGCATCTTGATAAATCTGCCTAAAAGCCAGTTCTATCAGATAACTCTAGTTTCCTATCATTTCCTATCGGAAAGACTAATATCGTTCCTCGAGTTGGCTGAGCCACGTGCAAACTTGGCCAAGTTAAAAGTTTGCTATTTAAAGTTTTTCGAGGTGCTGGGCAGCGATTTGAATGATCGGCGTTGCCGATGCCATGGTAACTCCGGACAACAAGCTGTCAGATGATAGGCAAAGTTTTGATCAATAACAGGTGACTACTGGGAGCTGAGTCGAGTTCGAGGTACCGTTGTGGTAAACTCTCCTGGTATTAGAGCACTGCTGACTGGAGCTTTCGCTTCAATTTCAAAGCTGTGTTGGTGCAGCTTTCGCTTCAATTTTAAAGCAGTATTGGTGCAGCTTTCAAAGTAGTTGTAAACGTAGTAGATACCAGAGGGTGTAGAAAAGTGGAAGAAAAGTGGCCCTAGGGGTGGAAACGACTATAACTGGTACCCGCGTGCTGCTAGCACGATGGTAGTGGCAGTGCTTTCAGAAGAGGGCAATGCATGGAATTTCGTCAGCCAGGCTTGCAAGTCAGTCAGTCGGCGTTCGCCAGTCACGCCGGCTCATTTTGATTGCATATATCTATTAAGAATTCATTCACCGGCCTCCCAAGAACACACGATTCATTATTCGTGATTTCAGAACAAGAGAAATTAGGTGAGGATCCATTTTTCTTCGTTTTTATTTTTCCTTTTCGTCTTTTCTTTTCCTTTTTTATTTTTCCTTTTCGTATTTTTCTGCCTCTTCTTTATTTTCTTTTCGTCTTTTCCTTTCTCTTTTTTTATTTTTCCTTTTCGTATTTTCCTGTCTCTTCTTTATTTTCTTTTCGTCTCCTGTCTCTTCTTTATTTTCTTTTCGTCTCTTCCTGTCTCTTCTTTATTTTCTTTTCGTCTCTTCCTGTCTCTTCTTTATTTTCTTCTCGTCTTTTCCTGTCTCTTTTTTATTTTCTTTTCGTCTTTTCCTTTCTCTTCTTTTTTATTGTTCCTTTTCGTCTTTTCTTTTCCTTTTTTGTTTTCCCTTTCTCTTTTTTTATTTTTCCTTTTCGTCTTTTCCTGTCTCTTCTTTATTTTCTTTTCGTCTTTTCATGTCTCTTCTTTATATTTTTTTCGTCTTTTCCTGTCTCTTCTTTATTTTTTTTGTATTTTCCTGTCTCTTCTTTATTTTCTTTTCGTCTTTTCCTTTCTCTTCTTTTTTTATTTTTCCTTTTCGTCTTTTTCTTTCTCTTCTTTTTTTCCTCTTCGTCTTTTCCTTCTTTTTCTTCAAAATATTTCAAATTCTAATTATTCATTATTCACCATGTGGATATTTAATTTGCAGATAACATTCGTTCATCTTTTGATAATTTTTTTTAAAATAAAATAAAATACGTGTTCTTGAAACTTAAATACTTTGATATTGAAGAATATTGTTGATAATTATCTACCTTGCAAAGATCCAGTACTGTTGACTTCCTTCTGCCGAAGATTTCCGTTCTTTCTGATCTGAAATAAAGAAAAAGAATCAGTATTTTTCAAGTAAATTATGTTTTACAATAAAATATGTTTTATTCAAATAATTATAAGATCGAATTTCTAAATCAAATGTACTAATTTTCACATTCTTGTCAATAATGAAAAGAATGAAAAGAATGAAAAGAATGAAAAAAATGAAAAGAATGAAAAAAATGAAAAAAATGAAAAGAATGAAAAAAATGAAAAGAATGAAAAAAATTAAAAAAAATTAAAAAAATAAGAATAATTTATTTATTAATTAAAAAAAAACACTTTTTATTTATTTAAATTTATGGCAAATAGTTTTCATTCCGTGACTTCTCTCGGGGTCGACGAATTCACCCCTTTTCAACTGAGTCATACAAACAACTTTCTCCATTCTCAGAAAACTTTGCAAAAGGTGTTTTCAAGTTTACTAGATACATGAATGTTCTTGGAATAATTAAGATTCTTCAAATCAGTCTTTTCGACAACAGACTTTTCCAAGTTACAAAGAAATTCTATTTTGATTATTTGAAAAAAATAGATAGAACTAGAATGAAATAATGAACACAAAAATAAAGAAAAGAATAAAGAAAAGAATAAAGAAAAGAATAAAAAAAATAAAGAAAAAAAATAATGAAAATATAATGGAATAACAAAAGGATGCTTGATGTCAAATTAACGATAATTAAAAGTCACACGTTTATTAATAAAATATTAATTATTCACGTGATTTATTTAAATTCAATAATTTGAATAATTTTCGTTCAATAATTTAAATAATCGTCATTACCATTTTTTTAAAAATTGAAAAGATTTTTTTCATTTTTTAATCCTATCTTCCAAAAATCGAATAAAATTGATCTACATATTACAATAATGGAAGAAATAAATTTTACTAATATTAAATAATTTTCGTTCCACAATTTGAGTACTTTTCGTTCAATAATCTGAAATGATTTTCGTTCCACAATTTGAATACTTTTCGTTCAATAATTTAAATAATTTTCCTTCAATGATTTAAATACTTTTCCTTCAATAATTTGAATACTTTTCCTTCAATAATTTAAATACTTTTCCTTCAACAATTGAAATAATTTTCGTTCCACAATTTGAATACTTTTCGTTCAATAATTTAAATAATTTTCCTTCAATGATTTAAATACTTTTCCTTCAATAATTGAAATAATTTTCCTTCAATAATTTAAATACTTTTCCTTCAACAATTTCAACAATTTTCTCCAATTTGAACAAAATGCCACGAATAATCCTTTTTCTAACAAATTTCTTTCCTCCAGGATGTAGCTTTCAGAACAAAAAGTCCAAGAATGTCTGCACAAAGAAGACCTTCGGGTCCCATCAGGCAACTATCACTTCAACAGCATCCTCGTCGGCAACAAGTTCGAAGACAAAGGTCCGCCGACGATGAGAAGCCTCTTCAGATTTACTCCAACCCCATTCGAACCAGATTTTGCGCAAGTCCCAAGCCAGACGATCGTCCGAAAATTCGAATTGCCTGGGGTGAGCAGAGATCGAAATCCAGCGAAAACCAGGTCGAAATAGTGGCTCGACAGATTCCTGGAAAATCCAGACCACCAACTGCCAGGAATTTGAAGATCTCCAGACCCTTGATTACCGAAAAAGCCACCATCCTCTACTCTCGTCAAGAGCTCGCAGAAAGACTACGACTCGCCTGGAAACAAAGGGAAGCAAATAAATCAAACATCGACATTTTTCTCGCTCACAATACAGTCGAGGAACGATGCGATTCGCAGCTTTCCACAAGCACAAATGTCACAGCACCTCCCACTCCCCTTCCAAAGCAACTCGACAAGAAACTCCCCAAGCCGGACACTGATTTCGAAAAAAGCGAATCACGAGCAATCCAAACAGAAACACAACTGGAAATCAATTTAATCGAAACTGAGACAGAAGACGAGACCAATGACCAACGAATGGAAGACGATCAAATAATCAGCTACGGTAAATCGTGCTTTAAATTCAAAGACGACAGTCTAAAAATCACGGCCTATCCAAACTGCAATTCAATCCCCCGTGCAAAACAAACCGATGACCCAAAAATCCAAGAAACTCAAGATTCGCCAACAGAGAAGAAGAAATCGTGCATCAGCATCGACTGGAGCAATCCGCCTGAAGAACCTGACCCGAAATTACAGAGCAGAAAAGAACACACCGAGAATTGTCACGCAGAACACTCTTCGGCGAAATTGAAACGAGCGGGTTTTCAGAGTGGACTCAACAAGGCCTTTGTTGGGCCGATAATCGAAAAGACCATGACCTTGAAAGTGGCCGACAAGGGCGCAAATGAGACGAAATTCCGTAGAACAAATTCCGCGCCTCCGATCCGTCGACCGATGAGTGTCTCTTCCAATAGAGCGCAAATCAACATCGTGATAGACGGACCTGCAATCAAGAATGAATTTTCTGATAAAATGGAATTGAAGTTGCATGAACGAAAAGATGTAATGACTGTGCTAACTAATGATAACGAGCCTTCCATAAAGAGTGCCATTTCCCATCGTCCGATAAAATCAGCACCAATCAAACGGCGAACAAAGAGCGGTAAAAGGCGAGGACTCTCAATTGGATCCAAGGATGGCGATGATAATCAGCCTCGTGGTCGCGGAAAAGCCTTTTTGGAAAGCAGGATGACTGATATTGTCACTATGGTTTCACTGGTCAGTTCTGCAGACAGTGACAGCGATGTCGATGAGAATTCCCTCAGAGACGACAAATTGATTCATCAATTAAGAAGCAAGTTGCCCACCACGTCCATCATCAAGTCTTCTACAAATCCTGCCATCCCCAACAACAGGAGGCCTATCAAATCTGGTTAGTTCTGCAAAATAATTACCAAGTTGAAGACGACAACGGTTTTGATCAACGATTTAAACTAGAAATATTTTTTAAAATTTTAATACTTTTATTTTTTAATACTTTTTTTTTCTTTCTAATTTTCATCTCAAAAGGTTTTTTGAAATGCATTTTATTTAACAATTTTTGTTAAAAAATATTGTAGGCAGTAATTTTTATAATATTCCGCTTGGTGAGGTATTAATTTTTTTTTTATCGTTGACAAAACGTTGCGGAGTTCAATCAGATAAATTATTTAATAATCAATAATAGTAATAATAGATAATCAGGGTGTCTAACGGTCAGGGAAGTCATGGAAAAGTCATGGAATTTACTTGGTCAGGGAAAAGTCAGGGAATTTTGTTTGAAGTCAGGGAAAATTTTTAAAATAAGATTAATTGCAAATATTATTAATTGATTGAAGAACATTTTTAGAATTTTTATGAATTTTGAAGTTTAAGGATTAAAAAAGAGCTAGGGAGAAATCAGGGAATGGTCAGAGAATAGTCATGGAAAAGTCAGGGAAAAGTCAGGGAATTTTTGTTTCGAACCGCGTTAGACACCCTAATAATAGATAATAATAGATAATAGATAATAATAGATAATAATAGATAATAATAGATAATAATAGATAATAGATAATAATAGATAATAATAATAATAGATAATAATAATAATAATAATAATAATAATAGATAATAATAATAATAATAGATAATAATAGATAATAGATAATAATAATATTAATAATAATAATAATAACAGGGTTTCTACAAATTTTTCTCCCCAAAATTCCATGAGTTTTCTATGATTTCCATGAAAAAAATAGAAAAATTTCCATGATATTTTTTAATGTATTTTTTCATTAAAAAATGAATTTTTCAATATTTTGTAAGAATTTAAATTACTTTTGAAATCATGAAGGTTTTTGAAAAAAATAATGTTCTATAGAATCACTCAAAATCATTATTTTTAATTTTAAAATGAATTTAAATATTTTCAAGTGTTTTTAAATATCTTGAAGTACTTTTAAATATTTGGATTCATTTTCAAAAATTTTTAAAGGATTTTGAAGTAGTCTGAAGTATTTTTATTTTTATTATCCCTCTATGTATACCCTTTCGGGTTTTTTGAAACATATTAACCCCACAGTTCTTTTTCTATAAGTTCCCATCCCTTGCCCCGCTAGCTTGCGTCCGTAGCCGACTTTAATTAGAATTACTCGTATTCACCTAGCCCTTTCTGACTAGAGTTAAGGAAAAGTAGTCTGAAGTATTATAATACTTTTAGAATATTTTTAAAAATTGGTATTTTAAAATCTGCATATGTATATTTTATTTAATATTTAAAATACTAATATTTTTAAATAGTTACTTTGAAATATTTTGAAGTATTTTAAAGTAATGTAAAGAATTTTGAAGTATTTTAAAATATTTTAAAGTAATTTCAAGTATATTTAAATATTTTTAAGTACTTTTAAGCTTTTTTAAAAATATTTTAAAGTATTGTAAACGAGAGTTTAAAAATATTTTGAAGTATTTTTAAAAATGTTGAAGTATTTTAAAATGTTTTGAAGTAATCTGGAGTATTTTAAAATAATTTTAAATATTTTGAAGTATTGGGAAGTACTTGCAAATATTTTAATGTAATTTTAAGTATTTTTGAGTATTTTGAACTAGTCTGATGTATTTTAAAGTGTTTTTAAGTGTTTTGAAATGTTTTTTGCATTTTACATATTTTGCAGTATTTTAAAATATTTTGAAGCATTGGGGAGTATTTTGAAATATTTTAAAGCCATTTTAAGTATTTTGAAATATTTTGAAGTATTTTGAAGCATTTTAAAGTACTTCGAATCATTGGGAATTATTTGGAAATTTTTTAAAGATATGTTAAGTATTTTTAAATATTTTGAAGTAATTTGAAGTATTTTGAAGCAGTCTGAAATATTTTAAATTAGTTTGAAGTATTTTGAAGCAGTCTGAAATATTTTAAATCAGTTTGAGGTATTTTAACGTAATTTTAAGTACATTTAAATATTTTAAGGTATTTCTTAAAATGTTTAAATATTGGAAAGTATTTAGAAATATTTTAAAGTACTTTTAAGTGTTTTGGAATATTTTAAAGACATTTTAAGTATTTTGAAATATTTTGAAGTATTTTGAAGCTTTTTAAAGTATTTTGAATGTTTGGGAAGTATTTTTAAATATTTTGAATTAATTTAAAGTATTTTGAAGCATTCTGAAGTATTTCAAAGTAATTTTAAGTACATTTAAATATTTTTAAGTATTTCTTAAAATTTTGAAATATTGAAAAGTATTTAGAAATATTTTAAAGTACTTTTAAGTATTTCGGAATATTTTAAAAACATTTTAAGTATTTTTAAATATTTTGAAGTAATTTGAAGTATTTTGAAAGTATTTTAAAGTAATTTTAAGTACATTTAAATAGTTTTAAGTATTTCTTAAAATTTTGGAATATTGAAAAGTATTTATTTATTTATTTATTTAGAAATTTAGAAATATTTTAAAGTACTTTTAATTATTTCGGAATATTTTAAATTCATTTTAAATATTTTGAAATATTTTGAAGTTCCTTCTGTAAAAAAAAAGTTTAAAATTTTGGTAAATCTTGATAAACACCATAAAGTAAAGAAATTAAATAACAAAAATAAATTTCCATGATATGATTGAAAATTCCATGAAATTTCCAGGATTCCATGAGAAATAATAAAATTCCATGAGAATTCCAGGATTTCCATGTTTTCCAGAGTTGTAGAAACCCTGAATAAGAATTAATTATGTGCCTAACAATTATGTGCATAAAGGCATTTTTTCTTCTCTTACACTTGTTTTGTAAAAAAAAATAATACGTAATTTTATAATTATTCTTCAACTTTTAAAACTCTTGTAAAACAAAGAATGTTAACAAACTCTTCTTTTTAAAACTATTCGCTTCACAATTATTCTTTTTGTAATAAATTTATATGTTAGTTCTCTTTGGAGAAATCCAATTTGGATTCTCCTTTGATTTTTTAAATTTCGTGTACAAAAAGAATATCTCGTATTTAAATGATAGAAAATCTCGATTTGAAAAGAAAAGAAACAAAACTGAATTAATTTTATAAAATTTTATAAATCGATTAATTAAGTAAATTCCTCTTTAAGGAAGCAAAATAAATGAAAAATTGAATCGGGGCGATTCGTTCTACATTTCTAGACAAAATTTAAAATTCTTTTCGGAGAAATCGATTTGGATTCTCGTTTTATTTTTTTAAATTTCAAGTAGATATGAAAGGATTTCTCGTATTGAAATAATGGAAAATTGAAACATTTGACTTGAAGGGAAAAAAAAGACAATAAAAATGGAGTTCTATTTTTTCGGGCAGTTATCCTTATCAGGAAGGACGAGTGAAGAGTAGATATAAGAAATAGTCAATAGACTCATTTTCCTGTGAGACAAAATCGATGACATACGATTCACCTGGCCTACTTTTTAGTAAACAGTCAGTGGGCCAACATCAATATAGTCCTCTAGTAATAAGATCCATTTTAATAATTCGTTTTTGAAATTCTGGCTTTCATGCGATTTGGCTTCAGATAAATCTTGCAATTTCAAATTGTAAACCTCAGTTTCAGGGAAATGATAGTTTTTATGGAAAAGGTAAAATAAAATATAAATTAGTGTTACGAATGTTTACCAAGGAAAAATGGAGGTGAAAATAAAAATGAAGATGCAAACAAAAACAAAGATGCAAATAAAAAATGAAAATGCAAATAAAAATGAAGATGCAAACAAAAACGAAGATGAAAACAAAAACGAAGATGCAAATAAAAATTGAAAATGCAAATAAAAATGAAGATGCAGGCAAAAACGAAAATGTAAATAAAAATGACGATGGAAACAAAAATGAAGATATGCAAATAAAAATGAAGATGCAAATAAAAACGAAGATGCAAACAAAAACGAAGATGCAAATAAAAATGATGAAAACATAATTGAAGATGCAAACAGAAATAAAGATACGAATAAAAAATGAAAATGCAAATAAAAATGAAGACGCAAATAAAAATGAAGACGCAAACAAAAACGAAGATGCAGATAAAAATCGGTAGCCATAAAAATATAGACCAAAATAAAAATAAATACGAAAATATAAATAAAGATCAAAATAAAAATAAAGACCAAAATAAAGAGCAAAACAAAAATAAAGAGCAAAATCAAAATAAAGAGCAATATCAAAATAAAGATCAAATTAAAAATAAAGATCAAAATCAAAGTCAAAATAAAATACAAAACTAAAATGAAAAAGGCACAACAAAATATAAAAGAAAATAAAGATAAAAGAAAATAAAGATAAAGATACGAAATAAAAGGGAGAAACCTAGAGAATAAAATTCAAAAAAAATACAAAAAGAGGGTAAATATGCAAGAAACGATTGAACAGAAAAAGTTGGATCGAAAATAAAAACCTATAGAACAATTTTTAAAAAGATTGTCGACAATTGTTATGTCAATAGTTAAAGAAATTGTATTAAAAGTTTAATAGAGTTGATAAACTAGCTAGTTACGTTTGAGAAGAAATTTGAATTGAAGACACTGATCTCAGAACCATTAACCTGATCCCAACTAGCATGTCCCTGAAAACAACTTTGAGTAATTGTAGTAATTTAACAAAAAGAGAGTCAAGGATAGAAAGGTACAGAGATTCAAGGAATCATAAGATTGGCCGGAAACCTAAATTCGAAACAATCGATTGTCGACCCAAATTTGAAAAATATGACTCGCTTCATAAAAAATGAAATGCAGAAAACAATTTCTAGCATCCTTAGGTAAATCGAATCAATGATTGCTTCTTGTGTTATCAAAAGTATCCGAATTTCAAAGAACAAAAAGAGGATTCAAATTTTATCATAATCAAAAAGGTCTATAAAAAATAATTTTATTATAATCAAAAAAGGTTTATAAAAATATATTAATAATTTTATCATAATCAAAAAAGGTCTATAAAAATATATCAATAATTTTGTCATAATCAAAAAAGGTCTATAAAAATATATCAATAATTTTATAATCATCGAAAAAGGTCTACAAAAATGTATGAATAATTTTATCATAATTTTATTTTGATTTTAGGCCAAAAATTGTTCTTTGAAAATATGGAATTTAAAAATAGGTACAAACTTAAAAGTAATTTGGAGTTCTCGTATTGAAATATAATAATTCCGGACAACGAATCTAGGAATTAGTAAAAAATTATAGAAGTAGAATTACTGAAATTATTTATATTCGAATAATAATTTAAGAAAGATGTTGAAAATGGTCATTGATTAATAAAATTTTTGAATTCTTTGATAAGATCGTGTTAATCTTAGGAAGGATCATAAATAAAAAAAAAATAATTATACAAAATAAAATAGAGAATAAAAAAAATTAAAATAATAATTGTCAATAAATGAAATGAAATGAAATAAATTAAATAATAAATACAAAATAAAAAGAAACAAAAATAATACGTCTGCAAAATAAAGTACAAAACAAAAACAGAAAAAAAGAAAAAAAATGAATAAATACAAAATAAAATACAAAATAAATACAAAATAAAATACAAAATAAATACAAGATAAAAAAATATAAAATGCAAAATACAAAAAATATAAAATAGAAAATAAAATACAAAATACAAAAAATACAAAATAAAATAAAAATTACAAACAATACAAAATACAAAATAAATATATAATACAAAAAATACAAAATACAAAATAAATATAAAATACAAAAATACAAAAATACAAAATAAAAAAAAAATAAAAAAGAACTATCTATTTTCCCTTTTTGTTTTTACAACAATCAGTTTGAATCAAATTATTTATATTCGCGTCATTTCGTGCCGAGATTTAATTTCTTTTCTCCTTTTTTGCAGTTTCCTTTCAACAAGATTCAGTTGAGGATGAGTCTCCAAAAAATGAGCCAGTAAAGGAGGAAAAAAGCATCTTTTTGAGTAGATACACATCAGCGATTCGAGGAAATAGTAGATCTCCAACTCCTGAAGAAGCGACGACCTGGAAAACGGAAGTTTCAAAATTAGTGCCCTTGCTTCCTCCACTGACACAAGAAACTGAAACGCTAAATGTCCCTTTAACAGATCGAGAAAAAAGATGCCTAGTTGTACCAATTAGTGATTTAAGGGACAAAAAAAGAAAACTCTTACGCACAAGAAGTACTCCCCCAAAACCCAGGTGAGTAATTTATGTTGACAAAAAGTTTTCGAAATACTTTTTAATTAATAATAAAATTGAATAAAAAAATTGGATAAAAATAAAAAAGAATTGAATAAAAATTAAAAAAAATTGTCAATAAAATTGAATGAAACTATTGATGACGATGTTGAAATTCGCAACGTTTTTTTTTCGTTTACAAAATATAAAAAAACACATTTTTACTATTTTCAAATCTTTAAAATAATTATTTGCAACTTTTAAACATGACTTGTTACCTTATTTTATTTTAAACATAAATATTTATTAATATTTTTTTAATATAAATATTTATTTATTTATTTACTCATAAATATATGAGTAAATAAATAAAAAGATTTGTGTTTAGTTTTTCGTAAACGAAAAAAACGTTGCAAACTTCAGTATCATGGTAAAAATGAATGAAACTAGCGATAAAAATGAATGAAACTAGCGATAAAAATAAATGAGACTAGTGATAAAAATGAATGAAACTAGTGATAAAAATGAATGAAATTATCGATAAAGATAAATGAAACTATCGATTAAATTTGTATCAATCAAACAAGATCTCTGCTTGAAAATTGATTTTTTGCCTTCAAAATCAAAAGTACAAAAGTACAAAAGGTCAAGAAGAATACCAGACCATTTATATTCTCTCAGGGTCACAAATCCCTTAACATGCACAGATTGAATTCGATTGCTTTGCAATTTATGATATAGCAAAAATAAAAACGTGACGCTGGCACTACCTTGCTTCCATCATATTTGTATTTTCTAAAATTCATTGAACTAATAAATCTGTAAGAAAAATTAATTATTGCTGATTTTTGCCCAGTAAATTACAATGATTAAAAATGAATCATTGTTAGATGATTCATTTTTATTTTATCAGTACTTAATTAAATAAAAATGAATCTTTTTTTTTTATCAATACTTAATTAAATAAAAATGAATCTTTTTTATTTGATCAGTACTTAATTAAATAAAAATGGATCATTTTGATTTTATTTTATCACTACGATAATTAATTTAAAAAAACGAATCAATGTAAGATGATTAATTTTCATTCAATCAATAACCATTTGTACTTTCAAGAATTCTCAAAAGAATTTCTTTTCTGCTTGTTAATGTTGAATTCTAGTAAAATGAACCTAAGGTACAAATTATTGAACTCAAGTGTTTTGTGTGCTTATGAAAGCTTTTGGTTCATTGATCAAATCAGTTTAGTTACAAACCATTGAGTAGTGTAAAGTTCCCGTGAATAAAGTTGCCGGAATCAAAGTTGCTCACGCTTTGAATAATTAAAGGAAAAGAAGAGCTTGCTTCAATTCGAACGAGACAGTTCGTCAAAAATTTTTTTATTTTCTGACCTTGACGAAATGATTAAGGCTTAGACATGCACTTCATCATATCTTTGAAGTCTTCGTCACGTGATTCTTATTTACGTGACATCATTAATCTTTCCTTTATAATTGAGTATTGATCTTTTACGTTTTTAAGAGAGCTCAAGTAGATGGGGAAAAAGAATTAATAAATAGCATTCTTCATCTTCAATAAGAAACACAATTTTTCTTTTTTAGTGAAATGCTAATGTCAGAGAAGATAGAGACAACTTTACCTTCCAGAAATTTACAACATGAAAACTCGCAACAGTCACCCATTATTGTAATAGAAAATCCAATCAAGGTAAAAAGTATTATCATATGATATTGATCGGAATTTAAATTAAAAATGCTAAATGGTTTTTTAATAACAAATTTCAATTATTTATCGAATAACTAGATATTTTTTCTTGTTTTCAACATGCGTTTGAAGTTCTGAACGTTGAAATGAACGAAATTTTTATTCTTTTATTTTTTAAAATGCAAGTTCAAAAATATTAATTTAGAATATTAATATTTAGAATATTAGAATATTATTATTATTAAAAAACAGTTGTAAATTTTTTCTTTTGAGCATATTTAAAAAAGTACAAAATAAAGAAAACAGTTCGTTCAAATGAACGTTCAGAACTTCAGCGATATATTATTGTACTGAGTAAATAATTATAATAGATATCTAAATAAATTCTAAATTCTGATAAATTAATGAATAATAAATAAATATCTAAATAAATTATAAATTATAATAAATTAATGAATAATAAATAAATATCTAAATAAATTCTAAATTCTAATAAATTGATGAATAATAAATAAATATCTAAATAAATATCTAAATAAATTCTAAATTCTAATAAATTAATAAATAATAAATAAATATCTAAATAAATTCTAAATTATAATAAATTAATGAATAATAAATAAATATCTAAATAAATTCTAAATTATAATAAATAAATGAATAATAAATAAATAATAAATAAATAAATTGTAAAATAATTTCCAAATGCGTAAAAATGGTAAAATAATTGCTTATTTTAAAAATAGATAGCGATAAATAATTTAACTGCTCCACCGGAAGTAACTGCAGCTGCTGAGATTTCTGCAGAACCTCCTTTTCAGACTGCAAAGGAAAAAGAATGTTGGCATCTTTATCGCCGCATGTGTGACAAAGGGGTTTATGTTTCTTTTGACACTGTACTAAGGTTTGTTAATAATTAATTAAACTAAAAATTAAAAGCAATAAATACAATTTCTAAAATAATGTTTTTTTTGAAACTGTTAATACTTTTATTCTACTTTATTTCTTTTTACTTTTTAATCCTTTTATTTTTTAATCTTGTTACTTTTTAATCCTTTTATTTTTTAATCTTTTTACTTTTTAATCTTTTCACTTTTTAATCTTTTTACTTTTTAATCTTTTTACTTTTTAATCTTTTTACTTTCTCTTTAATTACATAATTTTCAATGTTATTCACTTGTTCATTACAAGCTTATAAAAATGGTAAAAATATTGCGTTGAAAAAATTGTGTCAAAGATAAATAGATAAATAACTGTAATAATAAATAAATAATAATAATAGATAAATAACTGTTATCAAACACATTGCGTTGAAAAAGCAATAATGTATGAAAACGATATTTTTATTGACTTCTATTTTTATATTACAAAAAAATATGCACAATAAAAAATTAATGACAAAGAATAATTTAAACTTCTTTTTCTAATTTTTTAGTGAAAGCAGCTGGAAAGAAAATTAAAAAGTAATTCTTTTTCAGAGGAATGTTGACACCGACAGAATATCGATTACGTCAGAAGGAAATTTCACAAAATTGTTGAAAGCTGTCTTCTCTGATGAATCAGGAGAGAAATACCTCAAAAAATTAATCTGAACATAAAGCCTTATATGCAAAACTGTTGTAATTAGAGCGCAAAAATTTATTTTCGAAGAAACATATTTTACTTAGAAAAGCAATTTATAAGAAATCTTAAAAATAATCGTATGAGTTAAGAGAAAAACTTTAAGAATTTAATTGAGAAAAGAAGTAGTTTACTTTTAAAAGAAGAAGTTTACTTTTAAAAGAAGAAGTTTACTTTTTAAGAAGAAGTTCACTTTTAAAGAAGAAGTTCACTTTTAAAGGAATTATAATTACGTTTAAAAGAATAATTAAGTTTAAAAGAATAATTCCGTTTAAAAGAATAATTACGTTTAAAAGAATTATATAAATTTTAGCAATAATTGAATAATGAAATATTACGCGTATACGATTTTAAGATAATTACACACATGTTTATGTAGAGAAATATTTTCAAAACGAAAGCATTATTATAAGTTTGACATTTCATTGCCTCTCTGTGAATAATTAATATTCAAACCGAAACGATCTTGTTACAATCAAGATAAAAATACATCAACTGCCCATTTTTGTTATTAATGTAGATTTAAAATTAAAATTAGGTACCATTGCTCAATAAACACTAAATTACTATTTTCACGTTTTATTTTGTATTCACTGCAAAATATATTCATTTTTCAAAAGTGAGTTTTCAAACTGTTCTTCATCTCTTCGTATACACATTTTTTTCTTACTTCTGATTCTTTATTTTCAATTTTATAATCCTCTTCATCTTTCAGGATTCTTAATCTCGATTTTTAGGTTTCTTAATCTTGTTCATTTTTTTAATTGGTATTTTTTCTTGTATCTTTGGTTTTTTGATTTCTTGATCTTTTCTTCGATCTTCTGATTCAATTTTATAATTTTCAAAATCTTCATAATCTTCACAATCTTCATAATCTTGTTCTTTATCCTTCAGGATTCTTAATCTTGATTTTTAAATGTCTTCATCTTGTTTATTTTGACATCTTCATCTTTATCTTTATCTTGACATTTTTGTCCTCAATTATTGACATTTTTGTCTGAATCTTTGGTTTTTTTATTTCTTGGTCTTTTTTTGATCATCTGATGACTTGAATTTATTTTCGATAAAAACTATGATGAATGTTATCGATGAATATTATGGTAATTGACAAATAAATTAACAAATAAATTGACAAATAAATTAACAAATAAATTGACAAATAAATTGACAAATAAAATTATTCTCTTGATAAATATTCAAACACACTATTTATTAATAAAATAAAATCTTGTTTATTTAATTTCGCTTTGTTTAAATTTTGCTTCTTCATAGAAGCAAAAAGAAAACTTTCCTCTTAGTTCTTTTTAAATCTTTGTGTTTGCTTTTAAAGAAATTGATTATTTTCTATTCTTTGCAAATTAAATATTTTATTCTCATATAAATTAAGCCGTTTACTCTCTTTCAAAAAAATCACCTTATCCAGAATTTAAAGTTAGGAGATGTAAATCATCGAGATTAAAAGATTAAAAAAAATTCAATATCAGAAGTATAAATTAATTATTGATCGAATCTACTTATTATTAATTAATTATTGATCATTCAAGATCAATTTACTTATTATTAATTAATTATTGATCATTCAAGATAAAATTTTTGAATCTATCTTTTTTCAAATAAAGAAGAATCAAAAGTAAAAAATTACCTGTCAAAAATACCAACTTTAGCAACAACAATAAAATATCGATTGTTTAAAGTTCCTAGTTTATCAACCAAGTAGAAAATGATTTTCTCGCTCTGCCGTTCCTAAAAGTCTAAAGAGAGAAAATAGAGATTGAGTTCCCTTTCTAAGTGCTTTTAAATCTGTGACCAAGTCATCTGAAGTCATCATACGTGATATTGTGTACGAAATTGCAGGTGGTATGTAAATTTTTAACAAGTGAAAAGAAACAAAAAATACTCACTTTCTTTAGTATTTAAAAATTCTTCAAGTCCTTTTATCCATTATTATTATTCATTGACACATCCTGTTTCAGAAATACTCTTCCTTATCCGCTGTCATGACCAGTACAAAACAATGCCTCTGTCAAAAAAAAGAACAACTATGACTAATATCGACTACAAAGCTCGCTTGGAACATAAATTGTATTTGGTTAGTATACTGTTTATTATACAAATATTTCTTTTCAACAAATAATAAAATTCTACAATCCATCCTTCAGTCAATAATAAATTGACATTAAATTATTATTTCAATCATTGTTTAAATTATATTCTTGCATCAGATAATTTTCACAACTGTAATTTAATTAAAAAATACTTATTTTAATTAGAAGATGTTTATCAAAGCAATTAGTCGTTTGTGGTGAAATAACAAGTAACAAAGGGCTCAGAACGAATGTAAAAATTAACTTCAAACTTAGTGACGATATTTAAAAATAAACATCATTGCGAATATTTTTTTTGTTTATTTTATTTTATTTTATTTTATTTATTTATTTTATTTATTATACGTACACGCCAGCATTTTACATTGATTATAAAACACAATATAATTTACGAATTTAGAAATACGAAAATAAATGATACTGCTAATAATAATAATGATATTAAAAAAAAAAATAATACTATTAAGAATAATAATAATAATTTTAACGAATTTAGAAATACGAAAATAAATAATAGTGTTAATAATAATAATGATATTAAAAATAATAATAATACTATTAAGAATAATGATAATTTTAACGAATTTAGAAATACGAAAATAAATGATAGTGTTAATAATAATAATGATATTAAAAATAATAATAATACTAATAATAATAATATAAAATAATAAATAAAATAATAATCTAATAAACTAATAAAGTTCATTAGATTATTATTTTATTTTCTAATTGGTGTACAGTTTTGTTTAAATTTCATTTTTTAATATTTAATTCAAAGGATACAAAATTGCTACAATTTTGCAAATTGAGAATACAAATTTTTATTAACAAATTTTTGTTTATCTTTCAGGCTAGAGAGACTCCTGAGCCAGTGTTTGATATTTCAGAATGTGCATTAAAACAAGTTCCTTCAGGAACTTATTCCTTGTGCAAGGTGTTTCGAAAAAGGATCCTTTTGCTGAACAATAACAAATTAAGTTCACTTTCTGGTGGAGGTGCCTTAAGTGATCTTTCACTTTTAACCATTTTAGACCTCAGTTCTAATGAACTAAATAATTTAACTTCTGATATAAGACATCTTGTTTCCCTCGAGGTAAATTATTATTATTAATTATTACTTATTATTATTATTATTATTAAAATGCATCACTTTAGAATTTACTTATCTCAAAATTATTTAAACAAAGCACTAAATTCATTTCCTTAAATTAAGATCCAGCTTCTGAAAAAAATTAATTAAAGACGTTTCAAAGAAAAATAAATTTATAATTTCTGATGAAACTTTCATTTTTTTCATTTTTTAACATTTTCCATTTTTTATAATCTATTTTTCATTTTTTAAAATCTATTTTTCATATTTTTTTTATTTTCTTCGTTGTTTTAATAGTTTTTTTTCACTTTCTCCAGAAATTGTATCTTCAAGAGAACAATTTAAAGAAACTGCCAACGGAACTAGTGCATTTACGAAATTTGAGTGTGCTGAATGTCTCAAAGAATAATCTGAAGCAATTGCCAGAATTGATGGGAGAACTGAGGAAACTGACAATTCTAAATCTAAGTCATAATAAAGCTGTAAAATGCCTACCAAAGTCTTTAGGATACGCACAAAAAATAACGCAGTTAGAAATAGAAGGGTTAAATCTTTCCTATCCTCCAGAGGACATCCTCAACGGAGGTCCAATTGTGATTATAGCTTTTTTATCAATTGAATGTGGCATTGAGTATAATCCAGAAGAATCTTTTGTAGAGACTGAACAAATAACAAATGTAAATAGTGAACAAGTTCAAACTTTATATGAGAATAAGGACAACGACACTCAGGTAGAAAATTCGAAAAAACAACAATTTCAACAAATCATCTCATGTTATTCATAAAAAAAAAGAAAACATTCCTAACGCATTTATTTTTATTTTTAGGCAACTCTAATTCTACTAGCAAAAGCAAAGGCATGTTTCCTAACAAGTTGGAATGCTTAGTTACATTTTTTTTACTTTTTGAGGACTTATTTTATTTGACCGGTTTTTTGTTGGCATTATTGGTTTGATACTTTTATTTTAATTAGTACTTTAGTTCTTTTTATTATTATTATTATTATTACTATTATTATTACTATTATTATTATTATTATTATTATTATTATTATTATTATTACTATTATTATTATTATTATTATTATTATTTATAGTATTTTTATTTGTATTACTATTATTTACCCCCAAAGCACTTAAACTTGTATCAACATTGTCAACCTTTCCTCAAGTTTCTAAACTTGCAGAAAATTTGCTGGAAGTTGACGAAACTTGAGGAAAGGTTGGTAATGTTGATACAAATTTAGGTGCTACATGGGTACATTATTATGATTTATATTATTACTATTTATATTATTATGGTTTATTTTATTACTATTAGTATTATTATTATTATTATTATATTATTTACCTTGACGTTTATTCGAATTTATTTGTACTTTCTTATTGAGTACGTTTTGTTCGTTCATTCATTTTTTATTTTGCATTTCGTATTATCATACTCCATAATTCATACCACATTAAAATTTTAATAAAACTGTTTTTGTATTTCATAGGAACAAAGGCAAAGTGCACTTTTGGAAGTTGAAAGAAATTTAAAAAAGCAAAAAGAACTGGAACTAGGTTTACAGTCGATGCTAAAAGATAATAAGAAAAAGGTAAAGCAAAATTTGTTTAAATTTTACATTAAGAAGAAACGTACACTCAAATTATTATTTTTCAGCTTTTAGAAGACTTAGCTTTGCAACAGACACAATTGGAACTAGAAATTGTGAAGGTTCAACACGAACGAGACGTTAACAAAGCAAAACTACTTTCCCACATTTATGACGGTATTTTCATGCAAAATAAACCTTTTTTCTATTTTTGAATTTTTTATTATTTCATATTTATTTTAGAAAAAGGATTTTTAAAAAAAGAGCATTAATTTAAAAAAAGAATTTTTAAAAAACGAGCATTTATTTAAAAAGAAGTATTTTTAGTAAAAAGTAGTTTTAGTAAAACGTAGTTTTAGTAAAAAGTATTTTAGTAAAAAGTATTTTTAGTAAAAAGTATTTTTAGTAAAAAGTATTTTTTAGTAAAAAAACAGTACATTAACAAAAATTGATTTTAATAAAAACAAAGTTTATTTCTTAAAATAAAGCATATTTTGATATTGATAAAAAATACTTAAATTTAAATCAGGAAATTTAATTACTCAACAAATTGTTGGTGCTTACAGCTGAAAAAGAGGCAGATACGGTTATAAAACAGTTCCTTAAGACTAGTGAAGAAGAGAGGCTCAGTCAAGCAAAATTAGCAGAGCAAGAAAAAAGAGAAGAAATTCAATTGCTCAATGCGAGTTGTTCTCAACAAATGCTTCGAACAAAAGACACTCTTAGTAAGAAAAAAAAATTCTTTGTCTTTTAAAACAAAAACAATTTTGAAAAACAATTTCCATGAAAATAATCCAATTGTATACAATTAAGCGAAATTAAAAATATATTTTGTTGCAGATTCAATGGAAGAGCTTCTAGAGGAAGAACTGCTCCGAGAAAATAAATTAGCAGAATATGCAAAGTTTCGTGATTACACTGCTCGTTCTTTGCTGAGCATGTACGAACTCAAAAATATCTTTTTCAAAATATTTTTGGAAATATCATTCACTTTATTCATATAATTTGCTTTTTGCAGTGAAGTAAAAAACAACGATCATCTCATGCAGATTATGAGAAATCAGGAGCAAAATAGACAAGACTTGATAGAAAGATTGAGAAAAGATGAGGCACTGCAAAAAGCTGCTGTTGCTGCTTTATTAGAACTTAGTGACGCAAGATCTTGGAGTATAGTTCAACAAGTCAATCTGGTTCAATCACAATTAGCAACTCTAACAAATATTGAATTGGAAAGAAGAAAACTGGAGATGAATCAGCAACTCGTAATTAATTTACGCTCAATAATTTGCCGATAAATATAATCAATATAATCAATCGAAAGTAATCTAAAATTAATCTAAAAGCAATCAAAAATTAATCTAAAATCAATCAAAAATTAATCTACAGTCAATAAAAAATTAATCCAACATTAATAAAAATTATTCAAAAATCAATCAAAAATTAATCTACAATCAATAAAAAATTAATCCAATATTAATAAAAATTATTCAAAAATCAATCAAAAATTAATCAAACATTAATAAAAAATTATTCAAAAATCAATAAAAATTATATAATCAATATAATAAAATAATGATTAATATATTTCATCTAGAATTTAGGATCAAATCTGATTAAAGATCCAATTAGATGAAAAAATTGGAAATCATTCTTAAACTAAAAATGCTAAAATTAAAATTTTTACGTTTTCAGAATGATATTGCAGATAAAAGGGTGACTTTAAGTGCGATATTGCTAGATCTTCTAGAACAACAGGAAAAACGAAGAGAAGAGCTTCTAGAAACAATCAAGCACATTGAAGAATACCGAGACACGAACGTAATTACGAAATTTCGTTTCAAAGCAATTTTACCGAAAAATTAACTATTTCTTGACTATAATAATTGTTGATAAAAAGAATATTTGAATTTCCTCTATTCTATTTTACATTCTAGTATTCTATATTCTAATATTCTAGTATTCTATATTCTAGTACTCTATATTATAATATTCTATATTCTAGTATTTTATATTCTAATATTCTATATTATAATATTCCATATTCTAATATTCTATATAATTATATTGTTTTCAGCCAACGAGAAGGAGCAGTTTATTCTGGCTAATGCAGTATCAGTCACTGATGGAGACAAGACCTCAGGGACTTTTAGAAACTTTGGAACCAATGTTAGTTCGACATGTGGCAATAGCAGGAGCTTTGCATTGTTTACCGTTTTTAACAACATTGCCATCGATGCTACCTCACATTGATGACGAAGAACTAAGGGCTGTACGTAAAACTGAATAATTTTCAAATTTATTTTCCAATTTTCTCTGCTACCGATTCGTGTAAATTTATATCAATTTAAGAAAGTAAACAAAGAAACAAATAAATAAACAAAAAAGCAAACAAATAAACAAAAAAGCAAACAAAAAATAAAGAAACAAATAAACAAAAAAATAAACAAATAAACAAAAAAATAAACAAAAAATAAACAAATAAACAAAAAAATAAAAAAATAAACAAACAAACAAATAAATAAACAAATGAACAAACAATTAAACAAACAAAAAAACAAACAAAAAAACAAACAAAAAACAAACAAAAAAACGAACAAAAAACTAAAATGAAAAATTATAAAATTGTCCGACAGATTGGAATTAATAGTGACACTGACAGGGCTGCGATAAAATTGGCGGCGGAAAATTATTTGGCAGAGAAAAAATTAATTTCCTATGAACCGAGAATCATTCCTTCAGCTCCATTGGACGATATTCCTTCCGCTCCACCAGAAGAAAAACCTTGCACTAGTACATCAACTCAAGAAATTTCTATCCAACGAATAAACGCAACAGAATGTGTTGTTTGCATGGATTCCCAAGTAAGTTAAAACTTTTAATAAATTTCTTTAATAATTGATAAAAAAAATAATATTCAAATAAAGTTCCGAACGTTCAAATCACGTTTAACGAAATTTTTATCTATTTTTGTCAGATTTGCCCTAAAATATTATTTTGTGTGTCAATGATTAACTTCCATTATTGTTTATTATATTATAAATTATAATTCATTGGTTAAAATTGTCCACGTTAATTACAAAAGTATATTTTAAAAAATCAAAACAAAACAACCAAAAAGAAAACAATTCGTTCAAATGAAAGTTCCGAACTTTATGTTGTCGAATTTTCGAAAAATATTTGATCGAAATGATTGCAAAAATGAAAATAACTTGCGAAATACAATGAACTGAAATAATTGCAGAATTGACAAAAATGCTAATTTTTCAGTGTGATATAATATTCTTTCCATGTGGGCATCTTTGCTGCTGCGCAATTTGTACAGAAATGATCACCTCGGAGTGTCCAATGTGTAGAAGTGAAATAAACCGAAAAATAAGGATCATACAGTCCTAAAAGATAATTTTTTAAAGCAAAATTTACAAATTGTTCTTCTCAATTCTATCTTCTATTAAAGTAGGCGCATTTTTTATCGTCAAATGTAAATAGAAGTGCTAGAGTAGATTTGTACTTTTAAAATTTAATAATGAAAAGAAAATGTCTTGCGAGTTTTAAACAAAAATCTCATGAGATTGCTGTGGCACGAGAATTTTGTAAAACTTGGTATTTTTTATCAGAAACTTGTATTTAGTATTTTTATCACAAATTTAGTATTTCGTAAAAAGTTGACTATTTTTTATTTTACGAAAACTCCAATTGTGATTAAGTTTCTCTTAGTTTAGAAAAGTAGTGCCTGTTATGAGACTTGAAAAAATCCCTTTGTATTTGTTATTCAGTAATAATAATATATTCCGTGATATAGTTTATATAAAAAAATTAGTGATGTTTTTTAATCTCTTGTATTTATAAAACTTTGTAAAGCTTGAGAAGAAGCTTGAAAAAAGCTTGAGAATAATCTTGAGAAAAAGATTGAGAATAATCTTGAGAGAAAGCTTGAGAATAATCTTGAGAAAAAGATTGAGAATAATCTTGAGAAAAAGCTCGAGAATAATCTTGAGAAAAAGCTTGAGAATAATCTTGAAAATATCTGCCATTATTAATTTTCAGTGCTTTCTGTAAATTTCGTTTCAAACAGAAATGAGCAATTTTAAAAAAGGGCCTGATAATTAAAAATTTTCTTACATTTAAGTGTAATTAAAGTTGCACAAAAATCGCTTGAAATATAAGCATCCATAAATATTCACAAAACATTTTTTAGAAAAGGCAATTTGTATCTTATTCTGTATATTGTAAATATACATTGAAAATAAATACTTATTGGTATCTTTAATGTTTACAACTTTTTACAAACTGGTATTCACTGATATTTCTTATTACAAAATCTAATTATGCATTTGCTAACTAAAAAGTAATTTTAAATATCCTCGAGGAACTTTAGTTATTATAATTCTAAATTATCATTTGTTTCTGAATTTACAATAAAAAATTATTCAGTCTTCAGTTTTATGGAATTTCCAGCAGGTCACAAAAGTGTAATTAATTACAAAGTAGTAAAAAAGTTAATTACACAGTAGTAAAAAAATTAATTACACAGTAGTAAAAACAATTAATTACAGTGTCTATTGATTAGAAAAATAAATTTAAAGAATGTGTGAAGAGATGGTGCAAATTACTGCGAGAATTCAAGATGTTTTTTCGTATAAAAATATTTGCCTCGGGTTTAATTTATAATTCAATTCTTCTTTGCAAAATTAATCGTCCTCTTGAATTTCTCCAGTATCCTCATCTTGTTTCTGTTGTTTCTTTTTGGCTGTAGCATCCTTTTTCTCTTTCTGTGTTTTCTTAAAGTTTTCTAAGGCTTCATTTAAAGGCGATTTGAATTGATCAAACTCAATGTCTTCAATTGCTTGAATAACGTCACCTCCGCTGATTGTTTTGCGATTTTGTTTCTTCGCTATCGAGTTTGCAGTGGAAGTTAAATAAAGTATAAATATCGAGGAAGCTTTCGCCACTGCGAGACGAGCATCTTTTCCAACTAAAATCCCATCTGGTAAAGCTTCTTTAATAATTCTAGTTACAACAGCATTGGGGAGATTTAGGTCTTCTAATTTTTCAGCCATCTGATAGCAAACAGGTTCATTTTTATTAAGAACAAACGTTATTCCATTATTGTTATTCAAACGAGATGATTTATTGCTCATTAGTATATTTAATAATAATAATTATTAATATGTATTCCTCATTCCATTATTTCTTTTAAAACAAATAATGGAATGAGGAATACATATTTAGGTACTTCTAAGTAAAATAAATATGAAAATAAACGATAAATAAACTATGAAATAAACGAAAAATTATTCATTTTAATTCTAAAAAAAAAATCTCTAAATGAACTTGAAATTGAGGTTAGGTTTGTAAATGTCAGTTGCGTACTTACATTGAACGCTGTGTTGATAAACTACTAATAATGATTGCGAATGAAACTACTTATGAACGTGAAAAACTACGAAAAACACAATAAATCGAGTAAAAAAGAATAGGCGTATTTACCGCCAGAAAATTAGCACGTAAATGATCAACGTTTTTTCATTTTTAAAATCGGAAGTCATGGAAAGTTCAGTGATACGTGATGGGCAATGGACACATCAATTTTATACTTTCTTGAAATTATTTTTCAACAAAATAATGGAGTATGTATTCAAATTAACTGCAAGTTCATTAATTAACAATTTTCCTTTAGGTTTATTAATACTAATTATTTCATTATTTTTTACTTATCATTTATTATTAATTTACTTTTTAAAAACTGCGTTTTTACAAAATTGTTAATAGTTTTTCCCATCTAGATAGTACATTATCAGAGGTTAAAAGGAAGAGGAATTTCGTCGTCTGCAAGAAATTTGACACAAAAGATCTGTTGCAAGATTGTTCTGTTGATTAAAGTGACAGCAGCGAAAAATTAATTGCTGCCAAGTGACAGTAAATCAGACACCATTTGGAGAAAAATGTCAAAAATCGAAGAAGGAAATGCCCACATTCGACAGGCGGAAAAGAGGTGAGATCGATGAAAATTGCAAATATTGACAAATTTCTGGAACGTCTTTAATTATTTGATTAAATTACAATGTTTTAATTAGTCTAAAGACTACTTTGCTGAAATGGAGACCAGATTACGAAGTTGCTGCTGATGAATACAATCACGCAGGTAATTCTTTTTTTTATTCAATTAATTTCTTAGAATAGACTCACCCAGTTTTGTTTTTATTACAGCAACCTGCTTTCGTGTTGTCAAATCTTATCAACAATGCAAGGATTGTTTAATGAAAGCTGCCGATTGTTTCAAACAAAACAGATCGTATCCTTTTACATATTCTTTACGTATTCCTTCTATACTTATTTTTTACGCCTTTATGCTTATTTTTTACGCCCTTACACTTATTTTTATGCCTTTCACTTATTTTTTATGCCTTTCACTTATTTTTTATGCTTTTACATTTTTTACGTTCTTACACTTATTTTTTACGCCTTTACTTTTTCTTTTTTACACAGTGTTTTTTTCTCTACAATTTTCTACATCTTTCTACAATTTTTTCTTTTTTGACAATTTTCCTTGACCCTTTTATTTAACAGATGGTTTCATGCTGCCAAGTAAGTACTTTTTTAGTTTAGAGATTAAAGTTGTTTTGGTGCACTTGTTTATCAAATAAACGATGAATTGTGATCAACGTTTTTCTCATTCTTTGTCTATTTTTTTTGCCAGCCTGTTTTGCGTTTCATTTGGAGTTGTCTAAATTCTTTTTCGTACTTTTTTAGATCCTACGAGCAGGCTATATTAATCTGTAAGGAAATGAACACCCTCTCTGAAGTTCCGAAGCTAGCACATTCCGCATGTTCTCTTTATCAACAACATGGTTCCCCAGAATCAGGAGCGACAGTTTTGGATAAAGGAGCGAAATTGATAGAATCTTCAGAGCCGGAAATGGCTTTAGAATTATACAAACGAGCAGCTGATGTTGTCATGGTATTTGGAAAAAAATTTAAATGACATTTATACATTTTAAATGACATTTATACATTTTAAATGACATTTATACATTTTAAATAACATTTATACATTTTAAATGACATTTATACATTTTAAATGACATACAAATGACTGACATTTAAATACGAATTGAACAAATTTAGGGAGAAGACAGTCCACGTCAAGCAGCGGAATATATGAGCAAAGTCGCAAGGATTCTTGTGAAATTAAAAATGTACGATCAAGCAGCAGACGCTATTCGAAGAGAAATAGGAATGCATCAACAAATCGATCATATACCTTCTATGGGACGATTAGCAGTGGTTTTAGTTTTAGTGCAACTTGCACGAGGAGATCAAGTTGCTGCGGAAAAAGCCTTCAAGGAATGGGGAAACTGCTGTGATGTCCCCGAAGTAAATTTTAAAAAATTCCTCTCACAAAGCAATATGAAAGTTTTTTCTAATTTTTCAATTCCATATTATTTATTCCCGTATTACAATTCCGTATTATTATTTGTTTCCGTATTAAAATTCCGTATTATTATTTGTTTCCGTATTACAATTCCGTATTATTATCTATTTCCGTGTTACAATTCCGTATTGTTATCTATTTCCGTATTACAATTCCGTATTATTATTTATTTCCGTATTACAATTTCGTATTGTTTGTTCAGGTTCAAACGTTGGAAATGTTATTACAAGCTTATGATAACGAAGACGCCGACGCGGCCAGAGCGGCTCTAAATAGTCCTTTTATCAAACATATGGATGTAGAGTATGCAAAATTAGCAAGAGGTCTTCCTTTACCTCAGCAGGAGTACGCTGTGCCTCCTGCAGGAGTTCGTGCAAACGCTGCAGAATCTTATATATCCCCCAACGCCAGTAAGCTCACAGGACAAGCAACCGTCGAGGCAGAAGTTAATCAAGTAAATTATAATTTCCTTTTGTCTTTAAAAACTACTTTTTCACTTTTTCTTCGCATTCATTTTATAAGTGAAAAGATATCAATCATTTTTAACACTAAGGAAAATAAAAATTACAAATAATAATAATAAATTCATTGTTAAACAGGAAAGTCAAGAAGTTGCGAAAGAAAGTATTGAATCTGAAATTAAAACGGAATCGAGTTCTGAAGCAGTTCATAAAGAACCGGAAAATGAAGATGAAGATTACGAAGGAGGATTGTGTTGATTATCACGAAATGAAATATTAGCTCAGAATTTAGCTTTCTTAAGAAAACTTATGAGCTTTCTCTTTGCAAACAAGTATTCTTTTACTTCTAAGAATACGTATCCTTTTTTTAAAGTGATATTTTCTTGTTTTAAATATATTGTACGTATAACAATAACAATCAGCAGCTCTAAAGGAAGCACTCATTAAAAGCTTGTCAAAATTAATTTACAATTCTTGCACATCTTTAATATTTGACTATGTGTGCACAAAAAAAAATTAATTCAACTTTTAGTAATTTGAATAAAAGCTGTAGTACCAGAAATTGACATAAGAATTATAATTCAAATGATAATCATTTAATTATAATTCAAATGATAATCATTTAATTATAGTTCGAATGATAATCATTTAATTATAGTTTAAATGATAATAATTTAATTATAATTCAAATGGCAATAATTTAACTATAATTCAAATGGCAATAATTTAACTATAATTCAAATGACAATTACTCATTTAATTATAATTTAAATGGCAATCATTTAATTATAATTAAAATGTAAATTAATCTTTGAATAATCCACTGAATGTATTTAAAAGGTGCATTTAACATAAAAAAAACTAGATTACAGTAACAAACAATTCTAGTCCACTGTTGGAGATTTGTTTATCCGGCGACTATTTTTTTAAGTTTTTTGTTAACTTTATATAGAAAAGGTTATTTGCAATTGTAATTTACTTGCAATTTGCAATTGTAATTTACTTGCAATTAGCAATTGCAATTTACTTGCAATTTTTTTAAAAACTTAAGTTTTATGGTAAAATAAATTGTTTTTAAATCCAGAATTGCTGTATTAGGATAAATTGTTATAATTTAGAATTTTAGACCTGTGCAAGTTATATAAAGTTAAAGTTATCACATTAAAATAAAAATTTTTGAAAATGCTATTTTGTTGTTTTTCAACACATAAGAAGAAAATTTAAATAATAATAATAATAATAAGAAAAACAAGATTTAACAATAACCGTTACACCAATTAGGTTATGTACCGGTAAGCTCAAAAATAAAAATATTTAACAATGACTTACTTTTTAAATTTATTTATCCAGTGTTGGCTTAATTGAATAGTCTCAATATACATATAATTCCACAACACTTTCTCTTCGTTTACATGTTATTAAATTATAAAATAGAATAAAACAAAATAGTATACAAAATACAATATTTTTACAAATTACAACCTGCAAACGGCCCTTTAAATTTAAACTGGACAAGTTTTCGTAATGGCGTATTCATACCTCGGTTGCGAGTTATGAATGCGCCTTTACGTTTGATGGAACTTGTCCAGAGAGTTGAATAGATGTGAATGCACCTTTAGTAAAAAAAAGTGGTGCCAACTAAAAGTAAATGCGACTTGAAAAATCGTTTAGCTAGTCCAATGTTAATTGAAAGCAATTTATAATCAAGTTAATCAATATTCTAATAAGGAATTAATTGCACAATAAGTATTTGCATTAAACTACAGCAACATTTTGCCATTATTAATAATAATCAATAATATTCACAAATTCCTTAACTCTGCCGCCATCTTGGATGTTTCCCTCTCCAGACATGCAATTTGCCCGCCAATTTGGCAGTTTTGGTCAGTATTTGAACAGAATCTTTTCAGTTAGGATTGAAAAAAGTGTTTTATTTAATATTGTTTATTAGTTTATCAGAATGGTGGCTTAATTGTGTGTTAATTAGTGCGACGAAATAAAAGAAATGTGCCCAAAATTGGAAGATCAAATCAAACCTATGTGCAAACAAAAATTTGTTCGTCATTCCTGTTCCGACCAGTTTCGTGATGGCGTCCAGTATTCAAATGGAAGAATATTTTTAAATCTAAAAGTGTTTATCAGTTTATTGAAATAGTGAAGTGCTTGTGTGTTTAGTGCAATGGATCAGAGGAAATGGAAGGAAGATGTTCAAAAACGGAAACGAAAAAGCCGACGCCGTGAAACGAAAATTCTTCCCGGTGAGTGTTTCAATCGTACTTTTCTAGCAGGTATTTATTTAATTTCTTTAGTTTTTATCTCAAAATGAATAAAAGGCTGTATTAAAACCAATTAATAAGTCTTTGCATTAAGTTTATCTAATTCCAGTTAGGTACACACTTATGCAAATTTACAGAAATTCTAACCTCAATTTCATTCTTGATTATAACATGATTAATATGATTATAACAATGAAGTTAACATTATTTACAACACGTAAACATGAATATATTTTGCAACCAAGCGTTTTTATTCCCGAAAAGAATATTTATAAAGTATAAAAAAGTAACATGCAAAAAATACAGGCAAAAAATGCGTAATGTAAAATATAATTATAAATACTCATAATTAAAAAAAAACGACAAAATGAAAAGAAAAAATGTCACTTTGATGGAAAATATTTTTATTCTAAGAAGGAGATGCATTATTACATAAAAAATTTCATATTCTTAGAACTAATATTTGCATAATAAATCTTTGAGAGTATTATAAATGTTAAGTTTTCAATTATCAGTGAGAATTTTATTCGGTAAAATTATTATTTATACCATCGTCCACACGTCGAATAAAAAATTTAATTTTTAAAAAATATACATTTCTGACGTCGTCCGATTGTCACAAGAGTGACGAGCAATTAAAATTTCATTTTTAAATATAGATTCCTCATTAACAATCTAAAATAATACTCATACACTCTAAAACAAGTTTTTTTTTGTTTTTTTGTCTAAAAAGAGCACTTAGGATTCTGGGATAGAAGCCATTTGTTTCTTAGCAATTTTTATAGCTGAAAATTGCTGCCCTAAAACCTTCATTACTTCTCCGTGTTTCATACTTCTTCGATTTTGCTTCACATTTTGGTAATTATCTTTCACGTACAAAGCAAATGCTGACGGATCTTTTGATCGAGTCGGTGTCTTCATTTCAATATTTCCTGATTTTGTCGTTCGATTAATAAACAACTCGAATTTCCCGTAGCAATATCCGCAACGTTTTAGCTGAACGTTTAAGGACTTGGAATGCCTTCCAACACTGAAAATACAGATAGATTGTAAATTCAAGAATTTCAATTGCAATTCATTCACAATTTATCAATTCATTTACAATTTATCAAAAAATTTACAATTTTTCAATAAATTTACAATTTATTATTTTGAACAACAATAATTGTTCAAAAATTAATCGATTAGCAACAAAATTAACATTTTGTTTAAACAGATACTTATAATAAAATAATTATGATATTGAAGTTTGCAACGTTTTTTTCGTTTACGAAAAATTAAACACACATTTTTTTTGTTTATTCACTCATTGCTCCTGTATTTATATTTAAAAAAAAGGCAACAAGTCATGTTTAAAAGTTGCAAATAAATATTTTAAATATTTGAAAATAGTAAAAATGTGTTTTTTTATATTTTGTAAACGAAAAAAAAATGTTGCGAATTTCAACGTCGTAAATAATTGATATTTAATTTTTTTATATTTTTTTAATATTTTTTTAATATTTTTTTTATATTTTTTAAATATTCTAAACTTTAATTCTTACCTGTATCCGCAACCTGTACACTTGTAGGTGAACTTTGTGTGGATTTTGTAATTGTGACACACGCTAACTGGTGGCAATTCGGGAAAAACTCTCATTGCTTTTTTTGCCCTGAAAAGAAAATAAATCATAACGTTTTATTAAATAGCGTAAATTTTCTTTTCTTCATTATTTTTTTAAAATATACTTTTGTAAATGAAACAATAATAATTGTAAATGAAACAATAATAATTGTAAATGAAACAATAACAATTATAAAGAAACAATAACAATTGTAAAGAAACAATAACAATGATAAAGAAACAATAACAATTATAAAGAAACAATAACAATTTTAATGAAACAATAACATAAATTAATTGTTACGTTAAGTTAATAATTGATACGCAAAATAATAATTTAGGACAAATTTGAATTTTTACAAATGGAAGAAAATTGTTTAAAAATGAAAATTACATTCGTCTGGAACGTTCGGAACTTTATTTGCATTTTTAAATCAAGAAAGAATATTTTCAAATTTCTAATTACCATCCTTTCCAAATTGGTCCATGTCCATCTGAAACTTCATTTATTATCCAAGTAGCTGCGTGACACATTTCATGGATTAAAGTATCTCGTAGCCTGTCCGATCTATCCAATACCTAAAATAAAAATTAAATTAAAAGTACCTGTAAAAATTAACAATTTAAAAAAAGCGTATTTAAATTTGAAAATCTAAAAACGCGAAACTTTAAATATTTAAAGTTTGAGACATTTAAAATATTTACTGACATTTGAAATACGAAAACAGTAATTATAAAAATATGTAAAAAAAATAAAAAATCCGCTAAAAAATGTGACTAAAATAATGATACTGAAGTTTGCAACGTTTTTTTTTTTTTGTTTAAATGAACTAAAACACTCTTTTTACTCAATTATTGTAATATTTTGTAAAAAAAATAATTTTTAAATACTTTTAAAAAAGATAAATAAAAATAAAAAAAAGATAAATAAAAGTTCCGATCATTCAAATGGACGAAAATTTGTTTAATCGTTTTCTGTAAATGAAATAAATTGTTGCAAACTTTAGTGGCATATAAAATAGTACTGACTTTAGTCGACAAGACAATTCTGGAAGATCTTGATATTGTTCCCAGGCTTTTGATAGATTTTTTGTTATAACAAAAACCAGCAGTTCCTCTCATTCTTGTACTCCAGTCGATCAACATGTCACTTGGTAATTTATTATCAAATATCTTTTCATTGTAAAGTGCAAAGAGACGTTGGCAAAGTAATTCCTTGGTCTTCTTAAAGTTTTCTCTAAAAACTTTAGCGTCAGGATGAACACATGAGATAGGAACTGAAGCATCCAAAGATGCTAAGAAACTGTATGTCTTTTTCGATATTAAGTTTCGAACAGAAGTTTCCACTGATTTTGAAAAATGTTGCGCTCTGCTTACAGTGCCTGAAACAAATTACGAACTCAATAATTATTTGAAGAGGAAATTAGGAGAATTAATGCAAATAAAGTTCCGAACTTGCAAATGAACGAAATTTTTATCCTTCTATTTTTGCAAATTTAGATTTGTCCTGAAATATTATTATTTTACGTAAGAATTATTAACTCTGCTGTTATTATTGTTTTATAATAATATAAATGTTATTATTATTGTTCCATTTTCATTATGAAAGTATATTTTTAAAAAAATTAAACAAAAAGAAAACAATTGGTTCAAATGAACGTTGCGAACTTTATGAAGATGAGAATTATTGAAATTCTTTAACAGATTGTTTTTCGATCAATTTTAATTATTTCTTTATAAAAAATATTGCTGAAAAGTAGGCACAGGAAATTAAAAGAAATATTGAAATTTGTTTAATAGATTGTTTTTTGTTCAATTTGAATTCTTTTTTTATAAAAATTATTGCTGGAAAGTAGGAACGTTTTGTAACTTTTGTTCATTGTTTTCTGATAAAAGAAGCTTTGTTTTTATGAATTTCTTTCATTTTTAGTTGCGTAATTTTTTGAAGATTTATTGCTTATTTTTTGCTTACTTATTGCTTATTCATTGCTTATTTATTGCTTATTTATTACTTACGTTTTTTAATGACAGTTTTCGGTTGAATAATATCGTCTGGATCAAATTCACTAGTACTCGAACCACTTTCATCATCACTGTAAGACAATCTTCGCCGATTAAAATCGTTATTTTTAACAACCGGTTCTTTGATTAGTGATTCATCTGAATCGGGATCACAAATTGCTTTAGCTCTGTAGAAATGAAGAAAAAATGTTCAGACTATATTCAAACTTAAAATTACAATTACTAAATTAAAAGTTACAAGAATAAAATTTTACAAGACTTACATTTGCAAGAACTAAATTTTACAAGAATTACTTACATTTCACAAGAATTAAATTTTACAAGAAAAAAAAATTAAGTTACAAGGAAGCAAAATTAAGTTACACGAATTAAAATTTAAAAAACAAGAATATATATTTTTTTATGTACCTAAAGTTCGGAACATTCATTTGGACGAAATATTTTCTTTTTCCTTTAAATTTTTAAAAATAGGCTTTTGTAATGAAATGGACAATTGTTTTTAGACAATAATAACATAAAAGTTAATAATTATTTTACTATTATTATTTTATTATTATTCTTTTATTATTATTATTTTATTATTATTATTTATTTAAAATATTATTAAATAATATTTTAGGACAAATCTGAATTTTTAAAAATAGAAGAATAAAAATTTCGTTCATTTGAACGTTCGGAACTTTATTTTACTTATTTTTTTGTTTAAAAAAGAAACCTTATAGTTGCAATTGATGTGGGAGTATCAATTTGTTTTTTCTTAAAAATATCTGTTTTAAGATTCGATACTGCAGTGTAATAGGAACTGGGAACACTTCCATCACTTGAAGATTTATCGTTGATAAAATCATCTATTTCCTTTTTCCTAGATACTTTTGGTTGCGTAGTTTTTGGCAAATTAACTTCCCTTACTTTTCTTGTTGAATTTAGCGTAGGTCGTACATTGCGAACAACTGAAATATTAATTAATATTATTATTATTATTATTATTATTATTATTATTATTATTATTATTATTATTATTATTATTATTATTATTATTGATGTAATTTTAATAATGTTTGTTTATGAACGCTTTTTTTCATTCAATGTCTTTTTACTCACATTTCTTAAAATCAAGATCTTCTTCACTATCTTCACTATTCACAATGTTCAATCTATCTACTGCTCGTATTAATTTCCTGAAAATTGAATAGTCGTTGAATAATCGTTATTGGTTTTAAACATTTTAAATATACAATTTTAAAAATTAAAAACATACAATTTTAAAACTTAAAAACATACAATTTTAAAACTGGAAAACATACAATTCTAAAACTTAAAAATATACACTTTTTAAACTTAAAAACATACAATGTTAAAACTTAAAAATATACAATTTTAAAACTTGAAAACATACAATTTTAAAAAATTAAAATTTATTTATTAATCAATTTATTTCAGAATAATTAAACTTTATTGAAGTTCACAACATTTTATCATACAAATAACGTTCCGAACGCTCAAATGAACGAAATTTTTATTCTTCTATTTTTAAAAATTGAGATTTGTCCTAAAATATTATTATATTCCACAATTATTAACTTTATAAAATTATTAAACAAAATAATTTTTTTTATTAAACTTTGTTATTGTTTAAAAACAATTGCTCATTTTTATTACTAAAGTATATTTTTTAAAAATCAATACGAAAAGAAAACTGTTGGTTCAAATGAACGTTCCGAACTCTAGAAACATGTTTTATCGATGATTAAAAAACTTCTTGTTTTCTAGCCTTGGTATTGTTACAATAATGTAAAGAATTTTGCCAAAAAAATTGTTTTATAAAATTTCTTAAATAAAATAATTTTCAAAAAACCCATTCAGATAAAAATTGAATTAAAAAAATGAATAGAACAATATTTTTAATTGCAATCGTTTATCAAAAACGTTGTGGACTTCAACTTGGTAAAATTAAAGCATTTTTTGATTTATTAAATATTAACAAATTACAAAAGAATGCTAACCTTTCAGTCTGCACTCCTCTATCCTTTTTTACAACATTTGGTTTTCTCGGTTCCGTCAAAACTGCATCAGCTTTTGCTCTCCACGTGTCTCCATACAATTTATCCAAAATATCAACACAGTCCTCTATTTTAACATCCTCTGGTTTCAAAGTTCTCGAATTATTTACAGGCGTTCTCACTGAATCTTTTCTAGGTGCAAGCACAGTAATAGATTTTCCACTAATAGTCTTAGTTTTCCTTAAATACTCGTCTATCTTAGTTTGCCTTTTTTCACCAGTACTTTTAGCTTCATCCGAAAAAGTAATCGGTGTCTTTTGCAAAGGAGTGCGAACATTGACCCGTTTGTTCGTATCCACAAGTTTAACACCCTTTAAAACATCACCTGTGGACGGAGTTTTTGACTCCAAATTATCCCTTTTAGAATCCAAATTATCCCTTTTAGAATTCAAATTATCCCTTTTAGAATCCAAATTATCCCTTTTAGAATCCACATAATTCCTTTTGGAATCCACATAATTCCTTCTACCAGAATCCAAATTAACAGTCCCAAAATTATCTAAATTTCTTTTGTCGGAGTTGAAATTGAAAACAGTTTTTGGATCAAAATCCAAATTTTTCCTTCTATTGGTATTAAAGGTTTCGGCCTCCTCATCATTTCTTCTTTTATCAGAGTTCAGTTTCAAAAACTTGTCTCTATTATTCGGAGTCTCGTAATTTATTTCTAATCGCTCCAAACTGCTGTTTCCGGAACTGAGACTGTTTCTGTTACTTTCAGAAATGTGACTCACAGAACTGTCGTTATTCGAATCAGGATTATTCGTCATAAGCCAATGTGCAATTTCCTTTCGTTTCCTCGCCGAAAGACTGTTGAAATTAGGATCCTGAACAGGCGGAGGAGTCTGCAGAATTTTAATAACAGTTTCTCGCCGGATTTGTAATCTTTTTGGACTGTTATCAATGTCCTCTTCTGATTCTGTTTCCTCCACGATGTTCGTTTTTTGCTTCTTTTTACCATCAGCTTTTTGCCTTTCGTCCAATTCTCTCGAATTCTTACTATTTTTGGAGTCTCTTGATTTTTGACTATCGGAGGATTTTTGGCTATCCTTAGTGTCACTTGAGTTTTTACTATCCTTAGTGTCACTTGATTTTTTACTATCCTTAGAGTCCTTTGAATTCAGACTTGATTCGAAATATTTCGATTTTTGGCTTCTTATTGATCTAGAAATTTCCGATCTCTCTGAGGCAGTTTCCTCGACGACGTTCGTATTCCTTCTGTCTGGCTTTTCCTTTAAAAAGTCTGGAGAATCGGACACTTGGCTTTTTTCACTATCACTCGCAGAAAAGTAATTGAGACTCTTGGATTTTATGATTTTCAGAATTTTTAAAGCCTCTGCTTTTGATAGTCTAGAGACTGGTTTTTGAACTTTTCTTGGGAACAATTTTTGATACTTGGTACTGCAAAAACTTGGGCTTGTTCCCGATTTGAGTGTGGGATTTTTTATTTTGTCTAGTATTTTTAGACAGGGTCGATCATTAGTTAAATTAGATTCTTGAGGAGTTGGACTCACGTGGGAAATTGACGAGGTTGCAGAAACTTTGCTCTTTTTGGAAGAATCTTTAGATTTACTTGAAGCTGTGGAAGCGGTGTCATCTGAGGTGTATAAAATACTACATCTCTGTCTAAAAGTAGTGAGACTTTTAAAATTATTCGAAGTTCTTCTTTTCTCGATGTTTTGACTAATTGTGTTTTTCGAATCAGTGTATTTTAAAATAAAATCATCTCCTTCATCAGATTCGTCAGATGATGACGAAATGTAAATACTGCTGGTATTGAACTTTTTAAAATTACCAAATCGAGAAATTGGCTTCTTTAAAATATTACCATCATCACTTGAGTCGCTGATAACAATGACTTCGTCAGATTTTTGAGATTTCTGTTTAGTAGAATTTGTTGCTTTAAAACTCTGTGTTGTGCCGTCTTCAATACTGTAATGTTCTGTTTCTGATAATCGTAATATTAGATTTGAAGAGCCACTCGTTTTTCTAGACGGCGAGAAATCGTTGCTGATTCGTAAATTGTCATCAGGACTCGAGTTTTCCTTAAAATCATCCAGAGAATCTCTCATTGTAAAAAGTTCTAAAACATTAAAAACCAAGTAATCAAAGGGCCTTCGAAAGCATTAATTGTAGAAATTAAAAAAGTTTATAAATTAAAAAAAAAGAATAGAAGAAAAATAGAAATTAAAAAAAAAAAACAAAATTAATTGTAGAAATTAAAAAAGCATATAAATTAAAAAAGAATAGAAGAAAAATAGAAATTAAAAAAGCATAGAAATTAAAAAAAAGCATAAAAATTAAAAAAGCATAGAAATTTAAAAAAGCATTAAAATTAAAAAAAGCATAGAAATTTAAAAAGAATTTAAATTCATACACGTTTTTTTGTCACTCAACTAATAAATACAAAATAAGAAATATTACAAAATTAAGAAATATTACAATACTTTATAAACGCTGAAAAAAGTTTCTAAAATGATTTTTGAGTTTCTTTTTAAACAAGAGATTACGCAAAAATCTTTAATAATAAAAAATGTATTATTCGTTTATTTTAAACATAGCTGACAACGGTTTCAGAAATAATTGTTGAAAACAAATGAAGTGATAATTATTGCGGTTTAGAAGCACGTGTTTCTGAATTCTAACCTAATAAAACAACAAAAACTTACTTTTCATATTTGTTCTCCTATTTGTCACAAAAGATTGCATCTTTGTAGTAAAATTCACAATATTTTAACAATCCATTTAACGTTAAAATGCCAAATCTCCTAGTCTTCTTGAATCTCCTTTTTGAAATACATCCGCTGCAGCTGAAAGTTAAAATGTTCAGAGCAAATTTAGACAGGAAATACTATGAATTCATTATTTTCGGCGTTTTCCGAGAAAGTTAACATATTCACAAGTGCAAACTACTCTGAATCAAGGTCACTTTATGTCAACATAAACACAAATTAGAGAAAATTTGGAGTCTTACACAAAATTTGAGGTTAGTTTTTTCAAAGTGAAATGTGTAAAACAGAATAATTAATAGTTATAGCAGTTACAAACGTTTAGCAAATAGGCACATAGTTGACATTGTTAATAATTATAAAGAACATTTAATACATGTCTGTTAGACATACTGTTTAAAAAAAAACACAACTTCCAAACAAACAATAAAAAAGTACCAAGTTTATGTGCAGAACTGAGAATTATTATGCACTTAATTAATTTAAAATAAACACTACTTTATTACCTTTCACTTAAACTGACTAAAAACCAGGATAATAAAATTATTGTTTACATTTTAATGAGAAGAAATGCATTTTCAAACATTAACAAACGGTAATTTCTTAATTGATAAAACAGGTTTCTTGATATTAGTTTCATGATTCGTGTAAAGATGGAGACATTGAGTTTTTTCATGAAATAAAATTAAAATAATAATAATAATAATAACTATAATAATATTAATAATTAAAGAGGTATAGAAACGAAGTGAAGAAAAATATTTCAAATTATTTTTTATTTTTATTAATAGTTACTTTATGAAAGTGTGATAGATGGGTAGATGTTTTTCAGGGGTGAGAGCCCCTGTTGAATATCTACACGAGGACGATTGAGTATCCCAGTGTAGCATGCTATTTTTTTGTTTGTAGGAAAATTTACAAAAATGATACTTGTAATTATAATACAAAAAATAAAATAATAACAACTTAATAATAATATTTTGTTATATTTTAATAATAATAATGACAATAATAATAATGACAATAATAATAATAATAATAATAATAATAATAATAATAATAATAATAAAAATAGTAATAATAAAAATAAAAATATTAATAATAGTAATAATAAAAATTAATATTTTTGCTTTTTTATTGTTTGAACAGGTCAAACACTTGCGTAATAGATTAGAGAAACAGTTTAACTTGTTTATAAAATAATTAACGAAATAGTTTGTTAAATGTTAAAATGTTCGCTTTAAATGAAGATAGCAGGATATTTAAGTAATTTGCATTTACGTGAACTAAATTTGTAAATTAATCCTGATTGTGTACACATTCAAAATATAATTCAATTCTTGTGTTTAAACATAGCAACAAATAATTAAATTGTAAATCATTTAATTAGTTTTCGTAATCCACTTTTAAAGCACGTGTGACAAAATAAAAGTTTTTGCTACATTGAATTTTAGATAAAATTAAATAAATTTAATTATTATTTTTGAAGATTGAATAAAATTGATAAGGTAATAGGATTGAATTTTAAATAAAATCAAATAAATTTAGTTATTATTTTTATTTTGGTTACTTATTCTGTTCTATTTATTTATTCATGTTTTATTCTATTCAATGTTTTCTAAAATAAAATTCTCTTCACTATTTTTATTATACATGCGCTCTATAGCAAATAGATAACAGAAAAAAGTTTTACACAAGTTTTAAAATACATTTAAAAGCTAGCAAACCATAAAATAAACATAAAATAAACATAAAGTAATTTTTCTCGACTTTTAAGTTTTTTACGATCACGTAAAGTGCATGAATGATGCAACCATATTTTCCGTTGTCATGAAAAAAATTTTTGTTGAATCGATATCTGCCCGGAAAGTTTTTTCATCTGAAAATTGAAGGATCACTAACAAGTGTAATATTTAGCACATGGGACGCATTCTCTTTACGATATTGCTAGTTGTATATTTGCATATAGATATAACATAAATAAAGTTCAAATTCTAGTTTAACGAACACAAAACTTTTCAACATATCTGTGAATTTTGGCTCTTCAATAACACGTATATACAAATTCAAAGCACAAACCATAAGTAATTCATTATTATAGACCACATGTTGAAGCAATAGAAATTCACACTAATTGTCAATTATAAAGTTTAAATTGTGAAATTCATTTTCTGAAAAGATTTCCAGTATAAATTGGCTCTATTCGTATATAAATGCGAATTGTACCTATCATTCTGTAATGTAACTTTAAATCCAACTCGGAAAGTATTTAAAATTGTAATCATCAAAAAAAGTTTTTCGATTAGTGCACAAATGCCCGTTGAATTCTTTACTTTAAGGAAACGATTAGTTCAACAACTCTTGAAGTCTGAATAAATGAGAAATAAATTATAATCTAGATGCGAGGTGTTTGTAGTAAAAATGATTAATAAAAATATGTTTCTTTAATGTTCTACTTTTAATTTATACATTTTAAATAAAATTATAGTAATTTTACATTCAGATATTTAATTATCATTATTCTATAAAATATAAAGAAAAAAATATCGAATACAAATTAATTCAAATAAACTAACATTTTTTATCTCACTTTTAGTAGAATATAATTTTTTTTTTATAAACTTTGCTATGAAATATATGCAATTCTAAATGGGGAATATACATAGTCATCTTAGATAATGGAGAAGTAGATTTTAAGACATTAAATGAAATATAGAGATTTCATCCGTGCAAGAAGCTTCATATAAAAAATATTTAGCATGCACTTCCTTGCTAACTATAAGTAACTCCACTTTTCATTCTCGTAATTTAGACCTTTATTTTACCCCATTTCTCTAAAGCTAACATAACAGGATTTGGGTAGAAAATGAATTAACAAATTAAAATAACTCTGATAAGATAAAAACGTTAAAAATCCGAAGTTTTAATTATTATTTTGTTATAATATATTATATGTATATATTATGATAAAGCACATAACGCTCATTGAATTTTCATTCTGCATAAATAATTTACATCCGAAAAATTAATTTCACGACTCTTTTGCAAATTAGACAGAAATTTCTCTGGCATTACGCAAACTGCATTCGATTCCCCAAAATCGAAAGCAGGTACCCCAATTTGAATACAATAACGTCTTTAACACTTGCCTGGATCAAGTAGTAATTTAAAAAAGTATATATCCCTTTTTCATTATTTTTCTATAGAAAAATCATGTTTCACGTTTTTGCAAATTTGACAGTGATCCGGAAATTATTATTAAATTATTCCTTTTCCATTCGATTCCTCAGAAAAAAGCACCCCTATTTGAGTATTATAACGTTTTGGACACTTGCCTGGATCATGTAGTAATTGAAAAAATTATGCATCCCTTTTTCATTGTTTTTCTATAGAAAAATCATGTTTCACGTTTTTGCAAATTTGACAGTGATCCGGAAATT
>WNHD01000239.1:41049-81813 GCA_011057455.1 Ganaspis sp. Gsp50 | reverse complement strand
TAATAAATAAATAAAATAGTCGACAATAATAAATAAATAAAATAATCGACAATAATAAATAAATAAAATAGTCGACAATTATAATAAGTAAATAAAATAATAAACAAATAAAATAAATAATAAGTAAATAAAATAATCAACAATAATGAACAAACAAAAATAATAATAAATACAATAATAATAAAAATAATAATTATAAATAAAATAAACAATATAATTACGGAAAAAATTTTAGTTATAAATTTTAAATTCTATTATGATTAAATTTGCAAAAAAATTGGAAAATTACTTACGTCTCGTAAATTGTTGAAGAATTCTTCGTACATTGAAGAAGACATGCTTAATCCTTGTGCATAAATTTTTGCTAAAGAATCTTGGGTATTTTTTGGAATTTCATCAATTTTATCTTTTATATGTTTTCCATAACAATCGATAAATGTTTTTAATCGATTTATTTCTTCGTCAACTTTATTTGACACATTTTGACTACTGACTATGTTCACCTACAAATTTTCATTAAATTTTATTAATTTCGGCAAATGACAATTACTTCGAAAAATATTATTTTTAACAAAATTTTAACACTCTTTTTATTTAAATTCATACTCGCTTTTTTCATTTTTTGATTAAATTTGTTTTCATTTAATTATATTTCCTTATATTTAAAAAAAAATGTATTTTGTTTAGTTTTGCTCCTCGTATTTTTTTCTTCGGATTTATTTTTGTTTTGTTTTTTTTAATTTACGGTTATTTGGATTTACCAAAAATTTGCATATTCTCTTTAATTAAATTCAAATTTGTTTTTTCGTCTAATTGTAAAAAAATTTGTTTTTCAATTAATTTATTTTCTTTTGCATTATTTATTTACTCGTAAATTTTTGTTTAATAATTTAATGTTGAAAATGATTCTAAAAAATAGTTCTACAATTATTCAGTTTGAGAATTAAATATAACATTTTGAAAAGTAAAAAATATCAAAACTTCGAAAAGTAAGAAAATTGTATTGATAAAATTTGATAAACTTACTGTCAAAAGAAGAGTGGCAAATGCAAAAAAATTAATTTTCAACATGTTTCACTTTGTCTCGGAATTATTACAACTAATGTCAAACTATATTTTTCGTCTACTTTTATTGAAAACTTAAAAGCCTCGTGTAAATAAAAATTCAAGATAGTCCAATCATTGTTCTCATTCGGGTCATTATCTTTGTTTAGATTTATCAAAATTGTGGGATTTTTAGCTCGTGCAATTAATTTTTATTATTTTCAAATATTTTAATGGGGACAGTTAATGAAAATGCTTATCTGGGCCCTTAAACTAGATCTAATTACCAAATATAAAAATCAGGTTATTTTTGAATTAGTGTCAGATTAGCCAACTTTGAAAATTAAATAATAATGATTAAACAATTTTTATCAATTATTTACTATTTTCTAAATTGTCCAAAAACCTTGAAAATATTTTAGATGTGCAACAGTATTAAAAAAAAAACGATAGAAAAATCGCTTAAAACAACTGGATTGTGCATTTGTTAATTAGCGTTTGTTTAGAAAATTTGTTTTCAAATTTTAAAAAATAATAACATATTTTTACATGCATTTTAATTTTTTTTAGTAATATTGTTAAATTCAAAATTAAAAAGCACAGGCCATTTTAAAAATTGTTTAAAAATTGTTTAAAGATTGTTTAAAAAATTGTTTACAAATTGTTTACAAATTGTTTAAAAATTGTTTAAAACATTGTTTACAACACAATGTTTAATTACTTATGCAATTGTTTAAAACATTGTTTACAAAATTGTTTACAAAATGCTCATAGATTTGTTAAAAATATTGTCAACAAAATTTTATCCAATATTATAAACAATAAAACAATAGTAAAATTGTTTATGTTTACAAAATTGTTTATAAAATTATCTACAATATTTTAAACAATAAAACAACAATAAAATTGTTTACGTGCACAAACTTTTGTTTGCAAAATTGTTTATAAAACTGTTTGCATAATTGTTTAAAAATTTGTTTGTTAAATTATTCAAAAACTTGTTTATAAAATTGTTTGTAAAATTGTTTGTTTAATTATATTTTATTTATTTTATTTAGAAATACATTATATATGTGTAATTATTTGTAAAATTGTTTATAAAACTATTTGTAAAATTATTTACAAATTTGTTTGTAAAATTATTTGTCAAATAATTAATAATAATAAATGAATAATAAATTGTTTGAAAAACTGCTTTAAAAAGTTTTTATTAAATTTTTTATTAAATTATTTAAAAATATTATAGTCATTTTATAATTACAATTTTCACTCTAAATATTTTTTACAATATTTTTTTTAAACTTTATGTTTTGAACATTATTGCATTTTCAATATTATTTTATAAACAATTAACGCCCTTTTATTTAAAGAAACGGACATTTTACAGGAGAGTTCATTGAACACGAATTTACTTATATTTTAAAATTCTTTATTTATTTTTTTTACATTTTGCCAAATTTAAAACATTTTGAAGAAATGATGATGTGTATTCTGAAGTAATGATATTGTTGAAAATCAAGAATTGGTTTTTAAAAATGAAAATTAATTTTTAAAAACAAAAATTAAGTTTTAAAAACAAAAATTAATTTTTAAAAACAAAAATTAATTTTTAATAACAAAAATTAATTTGTAAATACAGAAATTGATTTTAAAAAGCAAAATTTGATTGTAAAAAAATAAAATTTATTTTTGAAAAGAAGATTTTAATTTTCAACAATTTTTTCATGAATTGCTAAATCATGTGTTTTTTACTTAAAGAACAAATTACAATCTTTACCAACAATTAGTATTAAATTAGCTACTGTTGAAGCAAGTTTTTATTTCCTCGGCAATATTTCTTTTAATCAATTCCGCCCATCCGGTGCTAACTTCACAATTATTCAGTTTTGGACTTTGTTTAGAAAGTTCTTCTTGAAGATCAAACAATTTTTTATAACCTTTATTCATGTCGTTCATCAAAAAGAAAGAAAATTCCTTCGATACCTGTAAAAATTTTTCACGAAATTAAAAATTGATAAACTAGAATAGAATAAAATAAAATAGAATAAAATAAAATAGAATCGAATAGAATAAAATAGAATAAAATAGAATCCAATAGAATAAAATAGAATCGAATATAATAAAATAATATAAAATGTAAACCTATAAAATATTAATTGAAAACGATAAAGCAACAAAAAATGAAACGAAAAGTCCTTTACGGTTTTTAAAAATGTTTAGCAGTTTAGAAATTATGACCGTTTAAAGTTGGTGAACTGCGCGCGAGCCGTAACGCCAGCGGCGGCAGTCACTCGCGACCTCTGTCAGCGGCGTCATCGAACTGCCGGCTGCGGCTAGCGCGCAGCGACAAACTTTAAACCGCGATAACTTCTGAACGACTAAACATTTTAAAAAAGCGTAAAGGACTTTTCGACTCATTTTCGTCTGTTTTATCGTTTTAACAGGTTGTCAACGATTTAGGAGAAAAAATACTATTTAAGAAAATCAGTTTGCACTTACGTTATCGACGCATTCTAATTTTTCGTTTTCAGGCAAAGAAGCATTGGTTGTACAGGCTTCAGATTTTTCTTTGAAGGCAATTAAACTTTGTGAAAGTGTGCCGATATTGTCTTTTATTTTTTGAACTTCTTGTTTCGATTTGTCGACTTCTTTTTTCAAACATGAAGCAGTTTTTTCCAAAATGAAAAATCCTTTTTTCTGGTATGCCACAAACGTATCTGAACAGTTTTTCTTTGCAGTTAAACCACTTTTATTCAAGTTGTCATGCAGTGCAGTCTTTGCCTAGTAATAATTGTAAAAATTTAATTTAGAAATATATTTTAAATTTCAAATTTGTAAATTTAAGATACAATTTATTGTTTTAATTATTTATTTTTTAATTTTAATTATATTTATTGTTTTAAAAAAATAATTTCCAGAGATTATTAAAAAAAAGATTATTCAAAAGTTGAAAAAACGTGCAGTTAATTTTTTTTTTTTAAAACTTCTTACCTCGCTTATTTTTTCGAAAAGAGCGTTGTTCAATAAAGTCGTTGAAATTTCATCATTGCTAGCAATTTCTAACAATGCTCCGGAAACATGTGCTGGAGTATTACTAATTTTTTCTTGTATATGTTTAACATAACAATCAATAAATACGTTTAGTCGATTTTTATTTTCAACAATTTTGTCCTGCACGGTGCTTTGACCATTCGTAGCATTGATCTATAATATTTTTATTTATTTACATTAATTAATTTATTTGAAAAAATAGAAATAAAAAAAAAGAATTTATTCTTCATAATTTAATTAATAATTTTTTTGTATTTAATTAAACACCATCAATTTTTTTAAAATTAAATCGTACCAAAATAAAAAAAAATTGCTTATAGAGTTTAATTTCTTTTTTTACTAAATACAATAAAAATGGTAAAAAATAAAAAAGTAATCTGACATTTTAAAAAGAATTCTTTTGCTAAATTTTCTGAAACTGAAAATTTACAAAAAAGACTTTTTTAAATATTTATATAGCGATACTTTTTTTTCCTGACTTACTGCCAACAAAAAAATTGCAAGAAAAGGTAAAAATGGCGACATGTTTAAACTTTTGCTTGAACTATTAGACTAGTTTCACAAGCATTTTATCTGCTTTTTATAAAAAAAATTCATGTGACAACTCGAACTTAATTGTGCAAATAATAAAACAATAAAAATTTCAATTACGACCATTCTTTTCCGTAAATTTGAGAAAATAAAAAATATTTCTAGCTCTTTGCAATTAATTTTTATTATTCGCAAATATTCTATTAAACACGAGTGATAAAATCTATTTATCGATGGACAAAAAAATACGTTTACATTTCCGGCGTGATTAATTTAGTGTCGAAATTATTTGGGAAATAAAACAAAAACGTATAAAATTAATATTTGACGTAAGAGTTTACCTTGGATAAAAAAAATAATAAAATTTTACCTTTAAAAATAAAAAAAATGATTTGAAACATTTTGCAGAATGTTTAAAATTTGTCATTTTTTAAAAAGAATCAAGTGCAACTTTTGCTTCATTTTTACGAAAATTATTCTCCAGTATACAATAACGTGAAAGCAAGTACAAAATTACAAATACAATACTTTTTGGCTAAAAAGTAATGTAATATCGACAGTCGATAATGTAGGAACCTTACTTTACCTCCAGTCGGCCTGTGTTAATTTCCAATTTTTTCCATGTAAAAAGTGTGACATGGGGGAGGGGGGGTCTAAAAATGGCTAATTTTGTGTGACGTAATATGTGGATGACCGCTTAATGTAAACTACAATACCACGAGTTGATAATGAAGAATACTTATTTTACCACGAGTCGGTAATGTAAACTACAATACTACAAGTCGATAATGCAAACTACATTACCACGAGTCGGTAATGTAAACTACAATACCAACAGTACTTACTAACAATTTTTGGCAAAATACTTTAAAGTAACCAACTGTCGATATTGACGAATGTAATATTTACTTTCTGTTTATGTTACCGACCGTTGGTATTATCGACCGTTGAAACTGTCGGTATTTTGTGTTATTGACTTTTGTAATGATTTACATTTCTGTATTACCGACTGCTGAAGGTGTTGAAATTTCTGTAGTACCGACCATTGGTACTATCGACCGTCGGTATTACCAACTGTTGATATTGTCACCGTTTTATATTATCGACCTCTGGTATTACAGACCTTTTTCATTATTTCCCACTAATTTTACCGACTTTTGTATTATTTAAAACTTGACCTACCGACCGTTGGTTTTGCTCACAGCTGACATTACCGACTGTCGATAATGTACTTTTTTTATTATTAAAGACAAATTAAGGAAATCATCCGCTTATTAAGTACAAATTGTCTCAATTTTTGATTGTGAATTAAATTTTCCATGAATTATTAAACACAAGAAAATTGTTTGTAAAATTTTTATTTTTGGATAATGTATAAAACATGATAAAACATAACTATAAATTTTTATTGTTTTAAATTACAATAAGTGGGGATATTTTTTGGATTATACACTTGTATAGCAAGTAAATGCTTGTAAAAAAGATTAAACTAAAATTTACAATGCAATGCTTTTTTGATAAAAATTTGTTAGTTAACAATTATATCTTTTATTTTAATTTCCATCAGGTGGATTTTGAGTGCAAATTTGAAGTTTTGCGAGTGCTACTGGAAAGTTTTTCTTCATTTCCAGAAATCCGTTTTTATTTTGACAGTTGCGCATTTTCGATCCAATACTTTTAAAATCATTTTCCAAATTTCTGCCTTCTTTTCTTAAAAACTTGGTGAAATTACTGTTTGCGTCATAAATTTTGTCAGTTATCTGAAATTTATTGAATTTTATTTAATTAAATGTATTTTAAATTTTTTAATATAATAAAAAAAAATATAATTTCAAAAATTATTGTTTTATAATGAAATAAATGTTTTGTAAAATTATTTGAAATCATTAAAAATTTATTGTTGTACATTTTGAATAAAATAATAATTTAATAAAAACAATTTTCCTTGAAATTGATAAATTTTTTATTATTATTTAATTATTATTTTTATTATTATTATTATTATTATTATTATTATTATTATTATTATTATTATTATTAGATAAAATTGATAATTTTTTGATGATTATTTAATTACTATTATTAGCTAAAATTGATAAATTTTTTTATTATTTACTTATGATGTTTTTATTAATTTTTTTAAAAAAAATGTTAGTCATTTTTTTTTCTTGAATGAAAAATTATTATTAATAAACAATTTTTTTATTACCTTTTTGACACATTTGTATACTTTATTAGCCTCTGGCAGTGTATTCGTGTTGTTTTTAGTACAATTATCAGTCTCGTTTTTGAATGATTTCAAATTTGTTACCAGAGATTTATAAATGTTGTTTATGTTTTCAATGGAAGAGTTTATCGTTTTCTCAGATTGATATAAACAATTGGTTATATCCAAAAGAACAGTTGAACTTTCTTTATAGAAATTTTCAGATATTTTCATGCAATTCTCCATGTCAGGTTTCAAATTCTTTTTCACTGCTGCCATAATTTCTGCGTTTAACTGTCAAACAAAAATTAAAATCTATTAAAATTTATTATTTTACTATTTTTCATACAATTTTAAATTCAAACAATGTAACGCAACGCAATGTAGCGTAACACAATGTAATGTAGCGTAAAACAACGCAATGTTGCGTAACACAACGCAATGTTGCGTAACACAACGCAATGTAGCGTAACTCAACGCAATGTAGCGTAACTCAACGCAATGTAGCGTAACACAACGCAATGTTGCGTAACACAACGCAATGTAGCGTAACACAATGCAACGTAAAGTAACAAAACGTAACGTTACGCAATTCAACGCAGCGCAACGTAACGCAATACAGTGCAACGTAGCACAACGTAACGTAACACAACGCAATGTAATGTAACACAACGTAACGTAACGTGACGCAATGCAACGTAAAGTAAAATAACGTAATGCGACATAACGTAATGTAACACATATGGTGTAGAAATAAGTATATAAAAATTATTTTAATTATTAAAATTTACAACTTACTATTTCCTGATTGGACATCATTTCATCGTGAATAGATAAAAGAATTTTTTTACTATCCGTTTTTATGAATAGGATGTGTTCATTATTTTTTTTGGAAATTTCTGTAATTCTTTTTGATAATTCTTGAGGAATGTTATGTATTAGATTTTCAGTTTTATTTTTCTCTTTTCCTATTTTGGCAAGTTTTTTCTTGTAAAGACCATGACTCCTGACATTATCAACAATCTGTTGAATTTTCATAATTTAAATTAAATGACAAAAATAATGTTGAAATTATTTTAATGCTGGTATTTTTTGTAATTTTTAAACAAATTTTACGGGACAAAAAGCATTATTTTTTTTTAAATTTAGGCTAAATAAATAAATGATACATGAGGCAATGAATAGAAATATATAAATATAAATAATGTGCTTATAACAATAATTGTTTATAACAATGTGTTAATGCACAATTACAGGTTAATAAATTAATAATAAAGAAAAATAATTAATAATAAATAAAAATAATAAATAAAAATAATAAATAAAAATAATAAATAAAAATAATAAATAAAAATAATAAATAAAAATAATTAATAAAAATAATTAATAATAAATAAATATATTTTTAAAAAAGCATTAGATAAATATATTGTATGCAATAGTTCTCTTTTACATTGAAGATTAAGAATTGTTATAAATTATGAAATTAACTTACTGCAATTAAAATTAAAAAATGGGATAAAAATTTATAATTAAACATGTTTGGTTCTAAGCTTGTGGAACAATGAGCCAAATAATTCTTTATCTATTTGGAAAAAATTATTGCACATCAAAGTGAAATAGAAATGTCAAGAAAAAACGTTATCTCAGTTTTTAATACTTTTATGATTTTGTCTTTAATTTTTGGCCTTCAATTTAATATTGTCAAATTAACTAGTCTCATTGAAGTAACAGAGTTTTATTTGGATAAAAATTTTGTTGAGAAACTATTGTTTGAAAGTGGATAAAAAATAATAGCAACAACAATTGCAAACAATGCTTCCCTATGAGGAAGCAAAACAATTGAAGAAATATTTAGAAGAATATTTATATTTATTTTTATTTATATTTACAACAACAACAAAAACAATGACAAGAACAACTGTTAAAATAAAGAATAAAAGAAAATTTTAAACAATTGGAAGAATAAAAACGGTAACAACAACAATAACAACAACAATAACAACAACGATAACAACAATAACAACAACAATAACAACAACGATAACAACAATAACAACAACAATAACAATAACAATAATAACAAAAACAACCATGTTTATAATAATAATAATAATAATAATAAAACCAATAACTAAAATAACAATAATATTATTAACAACAATAGAAAAAACAATAACAATTATAATTACAACAACAATAACAACAATTACAACAATCCAAGAAAACAATGACAGCAAAGATGACAACAATAATAACAATAAAAGCAATAATAACAACAGTAACAATAATAACAGTTACAACAACCAGGTCAACAAATACAACATTAAAACAATAACAACAAAAATAGCAATAACAACAATAACAGCAATGGCAACAAATACAAGAACAAAAACAACAAAAATAAAATGAATAACTGCCATGTGAACAATGGCAATAATAACAAAATCAAGTAAAAAAGAAATGAACAGAAACAATAACAACAATAAGGAAATTTAAAGTAAAACAAAAATAATAACAATAGAGACAAAATTAACGTCAATAGAAATAAGAATATTAACAACAAAGTCAGCATTTGAAAAACAAACAAAAACAATAACAAACGGTTAAATAAATAAATAAATAATAATAATAATAAGAATAAATAATAAATAAATAAATAATAATAATAATAAGAATAAGTAATAAATAAATAAATAATAATAATAAAAACAATAAAAATAGTCTTTTAAGAAATAACATGAAAAAGAATAACATAAACAAATGCACCATTGAAGATATTAAAAGTTGTAATCAAAATAAAGAAAACGAAGTTTGAGAAGGGCAATTTTTATTTATTTATTTTTCTTATTAATTCTATTACACACTATTTTATAGACACTATTTTTTTTAAATATAAATAATATTAATTGACTAATGCAACTATTATCTAATTTTCTGTTTAAAATAACAATTTATTGTTGTATCTATTCAATTTTTTTTGTATTTTTATACAAAATTTTTTTCTTTTTTAAATTAAATTTTTAATTTTTTTATCTTGTTTCTTCTTGTTCTTCTTGAACGTTTCTTTTCTTGTGGCTAAAAACGTTTTTGAAACTCAATACAGACTTGAAATTCAATATCAGTGTTTAAAGACCTTTTTTCCGTATTTTTTATGAAATTTGCACATTCATTCAATTTAGGAATAAATTTTGCAATTTTGTATGATGTTCGTATTGTATTTACAGTTGAATAGAATTGTGTAATATTCTTAATCATAAATTCATCAATTCTCGATGTAATCTGAAAAACAAAAATTTATGACAAAATTGTTAATCGTTTTATATTGTTAATTTAAAATTTAATTAAAATAATCAATTAAAATAATCAATTAAAATAATCAAAATAATTTAAAAATTATTTTGTTTGCTAATTTAATTTATATATATATATATATTATTTATTATATTATATTTTTTTATTTTGTATTTTATATTTGTAATTATAAAGATGTAATGATGTAATGATATAATGATGTAATTATAATGATATAATAATAGCATGATATTTGAATATTATAAATAAACAAACCTCTCGAAAGTATTTCAATTCTTCTTTTGTTGGCTCTCGGTTTTTTATATTGTTTGCATAACCATCAATTTCTTGCGAAAAGGAGATTAAAGTTTCTTCAAGATTTGCAGAATTATTTAAAATTGTCGTTGAATTTGATTCAAAGTCACTGATCACTTTTGTAAAACAGCGACTAGTTTCTAATAAATCTGCGTATTTGTTTATTGTAAAACTTGTAGATATTTCATTACATTCCGACAGATCAACAATTAAATCCTTTGCTAATTCCCTTTGTAGTTCAGTTCTCATCTGTTGAACAAAAAATTGTTTAAATGCAACAACAATAGATATTGTATAGAAAATGGCCACTAAAACAACAAAAATAGCAAAGAAACAACAAAAATAGCAAAGAACAACAAAAATAGCACAAAAAACTACAAAAATAGCAAAAAACTAAAAGAATAGTAAAAACAATAAAAATAGCAACTGCAACAGAAATAGAAAAAAAGAAATAGCAAAAAGAAGCAACAAAAAAAGCAAATAACAACAAAAATAACAAAAAAATTACAAAAATAGCAACTACAACAAAAGTAGAACAAAAATAGCAGCAAGACAACAAAAATAGCAAAGAAACAACAAGAATAGCAACAAAACAATAAAAATAGCAAAGAACAACAAAAATAGCACAAAAAACTACAAAAATAGCAGCAAGACAACAAAAATAGCAAAGAAACAACAAAAATAGCTACAAAACAATAAAAATAGCAAAGAACAACAAAAATAGCACAAAAAACTACAAAAATAGCAAACAGACAATAAAAATAGCAAATAACAACATAAATAGCAAAAAAACTACAAAAATAGCAAAAAAACTAAAAGTATACTAAAACAACAAAAATAGCAACTGCAACAGAAATAGAAAAAAGGAAATAGCAAAAAGAATCAACAAAAATGGCAAAGAACAACAAAAATAACAAAAACATTACAAAAATAGCAAAGAACAACAAAAATAGCAACTGTAACAGAAATAGAAAAAAGGAAATAGCAAAAAAACAATAAAAATAGCAAAGAACAACAAAAATAGCACATAAAACTACAAAAATAGCAAAAAAAACTAAAAGAATAAAAACAACAAAAATATCAACTGCAACAGAAATAGAAAAAAAGGAAATAGCAAAAAAAAACACAAAAATAACAAAAGAAACTACAAAAATAGCAACTACAACAAAAATAGAACAAAAATAGTAACAAAAGAACAAAAATAGCACAAAGATAGCAACTAAGACAAAAAATAGCAATTGATACAAGAAATATAACATATGCTACAAAAAATAGCAAATAAAACGAAAAATGGTAACTGGAAGGAGAAAAATAGCACTTTAAGCAACAACAATAGCAACAACAAAGTTAACAATTGTTACATCTGCAGCAAGAATATCAACTGTAAAATTGGTAACAATTGCAACAGTAGCCCTAACGAAACAAACAAAAAATGACTTACTTTTTCTTCGACAGAGGATATTTCATTTTTCGTTTCTTCGACAATCTTTTGGCCTTTTTCGTTAATTTGTTTTTTTGTTAATTTAATTTCCAGTGGGACCTCCTTCCCAAGACGACTCACACTATCTCTGTGTCTTTCCAGAAAATTAATTAATTGCTCTTTTATTTTCGGAACGTTAATCGATGAATTCCACTCCATTTCCTTACTCTCCATTCTGCCAATCTGAATTATTTTACAAATGCATTTTTGTAACATTCACAACAACAATAACAATTCATCAATTTTTAATTGTTGTATAATATATGTATTTATCGAAATAATAATAATAATAATAATAATAATAATAATAATAATAATAATAATAACAATAAAAATAATAAAAATAAAAATAAAAATAAAACAACAAAAATAACAACAATAAAAAAGAACAATAAAAATAACAACAATAAAATGACAATAATAAAAAATGAACAATAAAAATAACAACAATAACAACAATAAAAATAACAACAATAACAATAACAACAATAAAAATAACAACAATAAAAAAACAATAATAAATAAAGTACAATAAAACAACAACAATAATAATAACAACAATACAAATAACAACAATACAAATAACAGCAATAAAAATAACAACAATAAAAATAACAACAATAAAAATGACAACAATAAAAATGACAACAATAAAAATGACAACAATAAAAATAACAACAATAAAAAAACAACAATAAAAATAGTCACAAGAATAAATAAATAATAACAAATTTTTTTTACTTTTCTGAATAATAGTAACAATTATAACAAAAATGGACATAAACCCGAGAGAATAAATAATAAAAACTCAACATAATCTTACTCCAGTGACAAGAATTGTGAAAAAAATAAGCAGATATTTTGACATGTTTCACACTTTACTAGAACCAAGAAATAAAAGCTAAATAACCAATGTTTCTCACTTTATTAAAAAAAACGTTTATCTCAAATGAGTGAAATCAAAGTGTAAATAAAAAGTAGAGTTATTTAGATGTTTGACCTAAATTGGGATTTAATGCCTATTTGATTTTTGACAAACTACTATAGCCTCGAAAGACAGTACAATGGAAGATTTTACAAATATTTACTACTATACAGATTTACATTCATTTATCAAAAAGTTTTGAGTAATGTACATAAATTATTGCTAAATGTGCAAACAATAATAATAACAACAATATTTTTTCTATTTAAAACTGGTTTTACAAAAAAGAGCAAAATAATAATAATAATAATAATGAAGAATATTTTTCCCTTTTTGAATATTGTTTTATATAAAAAAAGCATGTAATGAAAAAGAATAATTTGTAGAGTATAGTAACATCAAAGGAAACAGCAACAGAAACAGAAACAGCAACAAAAACATCAACATTAACGAGAACTGCAACAAAAGCATTAAAAACAAAAACAAAAACATCAACATTAACAAGAACTGCAACAAAAGCATTAAAAACAACAACAGAAACATCAACATTAACAAGAAATGCAATGAAAGCATTAAAACAACAACAAAAACATCAACATTAACGAGAACTGCAACAAAAGCATTAAAAACAACAACAAAAACATCAACATTAACCAAAACTACAACAAAAGCATTAAAACAACAACAAAAACATCAACATTAATAAGAAATGCAATAAAACCATTAAAAACAACAACAGGAACATCAACATTAACAAGAACTGCAACAAAAGCATTAAAACAACAACAAAAACATCAACATTAACAAGAAATGCAATAAAAGCATTAAAAAACAACAACAAAAACATTAAAATTAACAAGAACTGCAACAAAAGCATTAAAACAACAACAAAAACATCAACATTAGGAAGAACTGCAACAAAAGCTTTAAAAAAGATAACAAAAACGAAAAGATCAACATTGACAAGAACTGCAACAGAAGCATTAAAAACGACAACAATAGCAGCATCTACAACAGCAACAGTAACAAAAGCAAAAACTGCAAAAACAGCAGCAACAAAATATGCTACAATTGAGTAAGAACAACAACAAGAACAACATCAACAACAAAACACAATAATAGCTACAAAAACAGCAAAAACAACAGAATCAATAACAATTGCAATAACATCAACAATAAAAACAGCAACAACAATAGTAACTTTAACATGAAAAAATGCTACAAAACCAGTAGCAAGAAAAGCATTAACAACAACAGCAACTTTAACATCCACAAGAAATGCAGCAAAAGCAGTAACAACAACAGCAAGATCAACATCAACAACAAAATAAACAAAAATAGCTGGGCATACAGCAACAACAGAAAATCAATAACAATTGCTACAACAGCATTAACAATAACAATAACAACAACAGCAAGAAAACAGTAACTTTAACGTCTACAAAAATGTAACAAAAGCAGTAGCAACAACAGCAAGAAAACATCTAGAAAAATGCAACAAAAGCAGTAACAACAACAATAACAACAACAATAACAACAACAACAACAACAACAACAACAATAACGACAACAATAACAACAACAGCTTCAACAAAAATTACAGCAACAATAGTAATTATTATTATTATTATTATTATTATTATTATTTTAACAAACTGAAAAATATCAATTTTAAATAATAAATGCTAATAACAATTAATACAGATTTGTTAAACAATTATTGGGTCATAACGTATTTGTAATGAAGTAGAATATGAAGAATCAGGGAACATGTATTGAATATTCAGACGTAAAGTATTTTATATAAAAGTTCACCCCAAATATGAAGCGTTCCCATAGAATCGGTGCACGGGGTGTCGTGGGAACCGTCTCGCTCAATATAAAGCATTTTTTTTATTAAGGGTGTCAACTACTGGCAAGTAGTCGAAGATTCCTTTATAACCCCATCACTTTTCAAGTCTTTCTTAAGTTCATAGTGCAAGAGAACTTTTACAGTTTATGTAACAGACAATTTTGTTGCGATAATCACCTATAGATTCTTCAGATTTATACGTTTCCTTAATATACGGAGACACACATACAGACGCACACATGCAAAGAGACACACATACATACGAAGACACACACATACGGACGCATATGTACATATACATACGAATACACACACATATATGAAAGCACACATTGTTTCAAGTTTTTTACCCTCACATAAAAATTTTGTAAATACATAATTTTGTGTACGCATATTACACACACACACACACACACACACACACTCAAGTTCATATTGCGTATAAAGCCCACACACTCACATGTATTACACTGTCGTATGTTATACATACAGACAATATACACACGCATATGCAGATCTATATTATGAATAATATACACATTTTTTCTTAAATGACAAAAAATTTATTTTTGTTTCAGGAAATCGCTAAACATACTGTTGAATCATAAGGCAATCAGAGGTGAGTCATGATTTTTCACAGTCATTTATTATACGTATACTTTATTATTAAGTATACGTACTGTGACATTATATTGGTGAGAATTATTTATAATTGTGCGTTTCACATTTTTTTACATTTTTATAATTTTGCACAGACCGTCACACTTCCTAGAACCCCCTCCCCCTTAACGGTGTGACGTAATATGTTAATGATCCCATACATAGGTGTCTATATACACTGCAAAAACAGGTGTCTTATTTTAAGACGTTTAGACATTTAAGACGTTTAGAGTTTGTTTCTGATTGGTGGAAATAACGTCAGATTCTTCCTTATTGGTTCAAATTTTAAGACGCTAATAAATGTCTTAAAAATGACCACCTAAATGTCTTAAATCAAGACAATTGATTTTGCAGTGTATACATAGATGTCTATATACACATAGATGTCTGTATATACATAGATTTTTATATACACATAGATGTCTGTATATACATAGATTTTTATATACACATAGATGTCTGTATATACATAGATTTCTATATATCCACATAGATGTCTGTATACATAGATGTCTATATACACATGTATATGCATAGATATCTATATACACATAGATGTTTGTATATACATAGATGTCTATATAGATGTCCACTAAAGATAATAAGTGATACTTTAACCCTAAATTGGTGTTAAAACAATACGAAACAAAGGCCAGTGAGAGGGCGCCACCATCTATGTACTTTAGCACTGGTTAAAAATAACTCGAAACGAATTTGAACCAATTTTTTTTTCTGTGTCTATATATACATAGATGTTTATATATATAGAGAGATGTCTATATATACATAGATATCTAATTATCTATATATACATAGATATCTAATTATCTATATATACATAGATATATACATTAGAAATAATAAGTGCTATTTGAACTCTAAAATCGTATTGAAACAATACGAAACAAATATTATCCAGTGAGAGGGCGCCACCGTCTATGTACTTTAGCATTGGTTCAAAATAACTCGAAACGGATTTAAACCAATTTGTTTTCCGTGTTTATATACATAGATGTCTATATATACATAAATGTATGTATATATACTAAGATAGATAAATACATACATATACATAAGATAGATAGATACATACATATACATAGACAGGTACATACATGCACGTACACTTATACATGGATAGATACATACACACTCACGCACACATACACATAAAAACGTAAATAGACATATGTGACGCTCCACGAGAGAAGGGACCTTATATCAAGAGCGAATAAGGTCCCTTCTCTCATGGAGCGTCACATATATGTGCCTAAGATCTATGTATTTGGGTACATATATTTACGAATACTCACACATGTACATATTATTGTACAAACGTGTACATGTATCCAAACGTAACTACAATGATGTATAGAAATGCATATTTTATATAATTTTGTATATAAAATTTGTCTCTATTCAAGCATTGTTAGGGATTTTTTGCATATACTGGTTTATTTGACATGTACGAATCATCGAGGAATGCCGTGTCTGCCCTCCGCAAAACGGAAGTATCGTATCGATTGCACTCTCTACTTCCTACCCCACTTCTTCATCAAACATCCATACCTGTATATTATTCTATATAAAATAAGCTGTCTGACGGAAAATACGATCATCAATCACATATTCACGAAATGCGCTATTTTGGTTATGCAATATTTTGAAATTTGTGTTACATACACGTAAAAGCGTACACACACAAACAAGCATACTTTCACTTATACTTGTGCACACATACACATGCACACACATACAATCATATTTTCACACACACATACACGTGCATATACACAAACATATTTTTACACACACATACACGTGCATATACACACAAACATATTTTTACACACACATACACGTGCGCATATACACACAAGCATATTTTCACACATACATTAACATACACGTGCATACACACAAACATACGTACAAAAACAAAGCCTTTATTCAGCACTTCGCTTTTTTATTCAATATAAAATGAGATTGATGCAGAACGTCTCGATTAAATATACATGAGACGATTTCTCAAGTTTAGCTGATATTTTGAAAACTCGGTCATCATCACGTGCTCCCGATGCCATATGGTGGATGGGCACATGTCAGCTCATTCCCATTCCCGTGTAAATTGAACATGCACATATAATGCATACATAACACCCGGGAGTGCGATTTCCCTCGAAATAGTCCATTTATATTTGCCCCTCAAAAGTGGATATAAAGTGGCTGGTGGTCGCAATTGAAAAGCCATTAGTGCATTATAATCATATTTTCGCATGTGCACACCTTCAACGTGTGCATAAATATATCTACATCGCTCTATATATGTGGATATGTGTCCACACATCATCACACGTGTCTATATATAAATGCGTGTGTCTACATTGCATTTTGCTCTCGCATGTAAACAAACTGCGTGTGTGTGTGTGTGTCTATGTGTGTGTGTATACTAGCTTGTGTGTGTGTGTGTGTGTGTGTCTATGTATGTGCGTGTCTATTAGCTTTTGTTTATGTTTGTGTCTATCTATGTGTGTATATTAGCTTTTGTGTATGTGTGTGCCCATCTATGTGTGTATGCTAGGTTTTGTGTATGTGTGTGTCTATCTATGTGTCTATATTAACTTTTGTGTATGTGCGTGTCTATCTATGCATGTAGGTTTGCGTCTGTGAAAGTGTATGTATGTGTGTGTGTATGAAGGTGTGTGTATGTAGGTGTGTGTGTATGTGTATGTGTGTGTATGTGTATGTGTGTATGTGTGTGTATGTGTGTGTATGTGTGTAATCTATGTATGTCACGTGAGTATGTACGTGTACGTGTGTAAGTAACCTATACGTGTGTATGTACGTGCATGTACGTGTGTATATACATGCATATACGTGTTTCTTTACATGCATGTGCATAAAACATGTATTCACATGTGTGAATACATGTATGTGTATAAAACATGTACTCACACGTGTGAACTGTGCAATTTCAATTTTTCCTAAAATAATGATTTCTGTGCGCGTTTGCGTGAGTGAATAAATAATAAGGGACATGTGAGGACAGTGGCACGGTTGGTTAATTGCCATAACCCGATTTCATCTGGCGATTAATTCTAAACGTGATTCTCGTGCATCAACAATGTGAAAACCACATTGCTATTGTATTATTGTGTTACTCTATTCCGACGACTTTACATGTAGTACATATATATTTATACAATACACTTTGCTTTGTTCGAAAGTACCCGATTGTATTTAGGTCCTTGACTTGCAATTCCCATGTCTATGGTGTTGCAGTGTGGGTATGTGTATAGAAAGCAACAACAAAAAACTACAAGAGCAAAAAGTGGCATTCGAATTTCTAGAGATATGAATCATTGACACCTAATACACGATTTTGGGAAAAAACTTTGTCTGCATTCCTTTCTGGTCGTTTTTACAATTTTAGAATGTTGGCTTATCGAAACTTTTGTTGAGATTTGTGCCTTGCTTTTAGTCACACTTTCTTATGATCTTTCTTATATTTTATTACGACTTCGTAACTGTTTTTCGGCATTTTTATGTAGCTTGGTATTTTCATGAGTTATTTTTGTATTTTTTTGTATTTTCATGAATTTTCGGTATTTCTGTCACAGTTTTCTTGAAAGTATCAACTTGATACCAAAAAGTATCAAATTGATCACATGTATCAAATTGATCACAAAAGGTATCAAATTGATACCAAAAATTATCAAATTGATCACAAAAGGTATCAAATTGATCACAAAAGGTATTAAATTGATCACAAAATGTATCAAATTGATCACAAAATGTATCAAATTGATCACAAAAGGTATCAAATTGATCACAAAAGGTATCAAATTGATCAAAGAATAAAATTTAATATCTTTTTTATCAATTTAATACTTTTAAGTAAACTGTGATGAACTTTTACTTTCTTTTGTGAATTTTTGAACAGTTTTTATTGCCATGTTTATGTTGCAGAAAGTTACCTATATGCTACATGTGTATAACAACAGAATATGCAACATATGCATATGCAGCATATAAGTATATACAAGTCTCACTTATGTGTGTGTAACTTACGTGTTCACATCCCTGTGAGTATGTATTCATAAATATGTGTGAATGTGTGTTTACACATACATGTAACATAGAAAAAATAAGGTCTAAATGTAATCACACCTAGAAAGCTAAGAAGACTAAAAACTAGTCCAGATTTTGGCTAAAAGATGAATCAAGTGAAGTTTTGGTCTTAAAATTAAACATTTGAGGATAAATTTTAGTCCGTGTGGACTAAAAACAAGACATGAGGATACATTTTAGTCCAAGTGGACTAAAAACAAGACATGAGGATAAATTTTAGTACAAGTGAACTAAAAACAAGACATGAGGATAAATTTTAGTCTAAGTGGACTAAAAACAAAACATGAGGATAAATTTTAGTTCAAGTGGACTAAAAACAAGACATGAGGATAATTTTTAGTTCAAGTGGACTAAAAACAAGACATGAGGATAAATTTTAGTACAAGTGGACTAAAAACAAGACATGAGGATAAATTTTAGTCCAAGTGGACTAAAAACAAGACTTATTTTTTTTCTGCGAAGTTTCTTTACACATATGTAACTTTCTTTACACATTCGTATGAATATTTGCTCACATATACGTGTGAATGTGTGTACATGTATATGTGAGTACGCACAATATGTATAATAAATACGTATATAGTTACTTCATATATGCGTATAAACGATAAAATTGTTCCATATACTGTTATTTGCACATTGTAGCAGAAAGTGATGTTAATTGTTTCACATAACCTGTTTTAAAGGAATTTACCCTCCTGAATAATTAATAAACACCCTTTCAGTCAAGTGCGACGATTTTGGGTCTCCTCTCCTCTGGCAAACCTGCATTTAGGGTAACTTCAATTCTGCCCCTTCTATACCTGCTCAGTATTGACCCACAATTAAATTGCTCTAGTTAGGGAATCTCCCTGGGATTCTTTTACAGTCGCAAAAAAACGATTCTCACAAAAAGTCTGTTTTAATTAAAAGATAAACAAAGGACGCTCTTTTTGTATAAGCGAACAGACATAAATATACAAATACACTGAGAAAAATGTTTAGAGAAAAATGTTTAGTTGATTCAAAATTAACGTGGTCAATTAAAGAATTTGTTTGAATCAAATAAATTTTATTTGAATTAAATAAAATTTTGTTTGAATCAAATAAATTTTGTTTGGATCAAATAAATTTTATTTGAATTAAATAAAATTTTGTTTGAATTAAAAAAAATTTTGTTTGAATTCAACAAATTTATATTTAAAACAAAGAAAAAGACCAAACATATTCTATGTTCGACTGTATAATATGGTGCCAATATATTTAATTTGAATATATATTTGTTTAAATTGATTATAAATTTGTTTTGATCCAACAAAATTTATTTGAATCAAACAAAATTTTATTCCAATCAAACAAATTCTTTGTTTGATTAATTTATGTTTGAATTAAACAATTTTTATATTCAAATCAAACAAAAGTTTCTCTCAGTGTATAAACATATATAACAATGATCTTTAGAAGAGTAAAAGAGCAAAAAATAGGACTTAAAAGAGCACCTTGAAAGAGCATTGATACTCCTTGAAAGAGTATTAGTACTCGTTCAAGGAGTATCAATACTTTTCAGGAGAGTATCAATACTCCTTAGTATTGTATCAATGCTCTTTGAAAGATAAAAATACTTCTTAAATGAGAATCAATACTCTTGTGAAAGATGTCAATATTCCTGTAGGAGTATTAACATTCCCTGGGAGAATATCAGTACTCCTTTAAAGTAATAATATTCCTTGAAAGGGTATCAATACTCCTTGAAAGAGTATCAATACTCCTTGGAAGAGTATCAATACTCCTTGGAAGAGTAGCAATACTACTTAGAAGAGTATCAATACTCCTTGGAAGAGTATCAACACTTCTTGGAAGAGTATCGATACTTCTTGGAAGATTATCAATACTCTACGGAAGAGTATTATTTCAAACTCCTTGAAATAGTATTGATACTCCTTGAAAGAGTATCAATACTCGTTTAAAGAGTATCAATACTTTTCAGGAGAGTATCAATACTCCTTAGTAGTGTATCAATGCCCTTTGAAGGATAAAAATACTTCTTAAATGAGAATTAACACTCCTGTGAAAGATGTCAATATTTCTGTAGGAGTATTAACATTCCCTGGGAGAATATCAGTACTCCATAAAAGTAATAATATTCTTTGAAAGGGTATTAATACTCCTTGAGAGAGTATTAATACTCCTTGAGAGAGTATCGATACTCCTCGGAAGAGTATCAATACTCCTTGGAAGAGTATCAATACTCCTTGGAAGAGTATCAATACTCCTTGGAAGAGTATCAATCTTCCGTGAAGAGTATTATTCCAAACTCCTTGAAATAGTAATAATACTCCTTGAAAGAGAATCAATACTCCTGTGAAAGATGTTCTTGACAGAATATCAATACTCCTTGAAAAATATCATTGATACTCTATAGAAATGAATCAATACTCTTCAGAAGAGTATAAATACTCTTCAATATTGTATCGACACTCTTTGAAAAATAAAAATACCTCTTAAATGAGAATCAAAACTCCTGCGAAAGAATTCGATATTCCTAGAGAGGTATTAACATTCCCTGGGAGAGTATCAGTATTCCTTGGAAAACTATCAATAGTCCTTGAAAAAATGTTAATATTCTTTAGATCTGTATCAATGTTCTTTATCTTTGTCAATACTTCTTGAAGAGTATCAATATTTGGTGACTAAGACACAAAAAATGTCTTAATTTAAGACACTTCTGACCAAATAAGACACTTCTGTCCCACCTTTAAGACACCATTTTTTGCAGTGTACTCCTTGAAGAGTATCAATTATCCATCAAGAGTATCAATATTCCTTCAAGAGTATAAATATTCTTTCAAGAGTATCAATATTCCTTCAAGAGTATCAAAATTCCTTGAAGAATATAAATACTGCTTCAAGAGTATCAATATTTGTTGAAGAGTATCAATATCCTTTTTAAGAGTATTGATATTCCTTACTAAAGTATCAATACTCTTTAGTAGTGCATCAACATTCTCTAGATGAGTAAAAATACTCTTAAATGAGAATCAATACTCCTGTGAAAGATCTCAATATACCTGGAGAAGTATTAACATTCCCTGGGAGAGTATCAGTATTCCTTGGGAGACTATCAATACTCCTTGAAAAAATTTTAATATTCTTTAGATCTGTATCAATGCTCTTTATCATTGTCAATACTTCTTGAAGAGAATAAATACTCTCTGAAGAGTATCAATACTTCTTGAAGAGTATAAATACTCCCTGAAGAGTATCAATACTCCCTGAAGAGTATCAATACTCCCTGAAGAGTATCAATACTCCCTGAAGAGTATCAATATCCTTTTGAGTGTATTAATATTCCTTACTAGAGTATCAATACTCTTTTGTAGTGCATCAACATTCTCTAGATTGGTAAAATACCTCTTAAATGAGAATCAATACTCGTGTGAAGTATGTAAATATTCCTGGTAGAGTATTAATATTCCTCTGGAGAATACCAATATTTCTAGACAGAGTATCAATAATCCTGGGATTTGTATCATCATTACTGGAAAGAGTTCAAATACTTTTTACAAGAGTACTAATATTTATGTAAGAGTATTAATAATGCATTATCAATTTTCGAAGAGAGAGTATCTATATATTACTAAAGATAATATCGATATTACTATATTATATATAGTATGTCTATAGTCAAGTAAGATATTAATTATACGTGTGCGCTCTTATAGTTGTACATACATGCATATTATGCATAATAGTATGCATACACTGAAAAAATAATTTTTTTGATTCAAATAACCATTTACTTGTCTATTATCAAATAAATATTTATTTGAACCAAATAATTATTATTTGAGTCCAATAAACAATATTTGATTCAAATACAGAAATAATTGATTCAAATGCCATTTATTGGATTCAAATAATAATTTCTTGGTTTAAATAAATATTTATTTAATAATAGACAAGTAAATGGTTATTTGAATCAAATAAATTTTTTTTTCAGTGTATGCATAATATGTATAATAGTATGCATATGCATAATATGTATGTCATATATAGGTATATTGAACGTAATAAGTATATAAAAAATACACAAGTAATAAGTAATAAGGATATAAAAAGTAAATAAGTAATAAGGATATAAAAAGTATATAAGTAATAAGGATATAAAAAGTATATAAGTAATAAGGATATAAAAAGTATATATATAAGTAATAAGGATATAAAAAGTATATAAGTAATAAGTATATAAACAGTATATAAGTATATAAAAGTAATAAGTAAGGGTATATGTAACGTAATACGTACACATATAGGGTGCATGTAATGCAATAACTATACACACACATACATAGACAACCCATATGTACAATTTTAAAAAAAAGTGACACAGTTTTCAAACTACAGCGGGAATCGGAAGAAAAATAAGTTTACAAATAAACCTAATTTCGTGGTCCACCCTCATTCACTTCCTGAGACACCGCAGATCCTAAATCAAAAGTTTTTCACCTCCTCTGGCTCCCCGCCTCTACAACAGAGCCTCGCTGTCTCAGCAGATGTGCAAGCATTTGCCGTGGCAGCTGTTCTCCCCTCTGAATGTCCCTTCCGACGTGCCTACGATGACCTGGCCCACGACCCAGCACTCACAAATCGATTCCGGAAAAGCAGAAAACAAAAATATTTACCGGGGCCCCGAAAATCCGCCCCTGACTTCGCAACACTCGATGCACCAAAAACCGGTTCTCCCGAGAACTCTTTAAACCTCAAAAACAAAAGCTCGTTAAAACTCGCACAAGAGGCCCCTGGGGACCTATGTACGGCCCTGAACTGGCGTCGGGTAATTCTCGCATTAACCTGGGCCTCAACAGTATTCACGTTTTCATTCTTGGGGGGTTTCAATCTTTCGCCGCGATGCTCAAAAGTGCCGGTAATTCGTTTTCGATTTTTAAAAAAAATCGGGTTAATTGATAGTGTCTGTTACTAGAGGAATATGTGTATGTATAAATGTGTATGTATTTGTGTGTATAGAGGTGTACATATGGATGTGTATTCAGCAACTTGATGTGTAAAAATGCAAATGTACGCACGTGTGTACTTGGATTTACTACAATGAGACGCTTGTCGATGTTTAAGAGAGTGTCAATGTTAATTGGAAGAATATTGACAATACTTTGGAGTAGGAATATTACTTTGACAAATATTGATATCGCTTGTAAGAGTATCAGTATTAATGGAGGGAGTATTACAAAAATGCTTGGAAGAGAATTAAGTCTTTTTTTGAAAAAGGAATAAATATTGCTTACAGGAGAATCTGTACTATTTAGAAGAGTATTAATACTCTTTGGATCAAGGCTCCTTAGGTGAGTGTTAATGCTCTTTAGAAGAGTATCAATACTTCTTGGAAAATTATAAAAAAGAAAAAAGAGTATCAATACTCCTAGTAAGAGTACCAATACTTCTTCAAAAAGAGTATCAATACTCCTCGTGAGAGCATCAATACTTCTTGGAATAGTACAAAAATAAAAGAGTATTAATACTCCTTGTAAGAGTACCAATACTTCTACAAAAAGAGTATTAATACTCCTTGTGAGAGTATCAATACTTCTTGGAATAGTACAAAAAAAAGAGTATAATACCCCTTGCAAGAGTACCAATACTTTTTCAAAAGAGTATTGATACTCCTTGTGAGAGTATCAACACTTCCTGGAATAGTACAAAAAGAAAAAGAGTATTAATACTCCTTGTACGAGTATCAATACATCTTCAAAAATAGTATCAATACTTTTTCAAAAAGAGTATCAATACTTCTTTAAAAAGAGTATCAATACTCCTTGTAAGAGTATCAATACTTCTTTAAAAAGAGTGTCAATACTCCTTGTAAGAGTATCAATACTTCTTCAAAAAGAGTATCAATACTTTTTAGAATGGTATCAATATTCCTTAGACGAGTAATAATATTCTTTAAAAGAGTATCAGTACACCAAGAGAGAGTATCAATTTTCCATAAAGAGAATCAATACTCTTTAGAATAGTAAACATACTCCTAGAAAGAGTATCAATATCTGAAAGACTATTAATTCTCCTTGAAAGAATATCAGTACTTTTTAGTAGCGTTCAGTACTATTTAATAGAGTATCAATCTTCCTTACTAGAGTATCAACACTCTTCATAAGAATGTCAATACTCTTCTATTGATGCTGTTGATACACTACTAAATAATATCAATACTCCTTATAAGAGTATCAATACTGTTCACTATTGAATCCATACTCTTTAGAAGAGTATCAATACTCGGTAGAGAAGCAACAATTCTCTTTTAGAAGAGCAACGATAATCTTTTAGAAGAGCAAAAATACTCTTTAGAAGAGTATTATTATTCCTTACTAGAGTGTCAATACTCCTTACTAGAGTGTCAATACTCCTTACTAGAGTATCAATACTTCTCACTAGAGTATCGATACTTCTCACTAGTGTATCGATACTCCTCAGTAGAGTATCAGTACTTCTCACTAGAGTATCGATACTCCTCGGTAGAGTATCAATATTTCTGAGAAGGGTAAAAATACTTCTTAGAAGATAATCAACACTCCTTTGAAGGATGTGCAATATTCCTGGAAGAGAATTAACATTCCTGGGAATAATATAAATATTCCTGTATAGAGTATCAATAATTCTGAGAAGAATATTAACAATACTTGTTAGAGATCAAGTAATTTTTGGAAGAGTATCAACATTGCAATGTCATTTTTGCAAGAGAGAGTATCTATATTTCTAAAGACAATCTGGATATTAATAGACTGAGTACCAACATTACTAAACAGAGAATTAATATTACTAGAGAGTGTCATTATTTGGAAGAGTATGAACGTTACTTATATGTCATCAGTATTACTTAGAGGAGCATCAATATTTCTTGGAAGATAATCAATATTACTATGAGGAGTATTAATATTGTTCGCTAGAGTATCAATATTATTTGAAAAAGTATCAATATTATTTGTAAAAATATCAATATAACTTGAAAAGTGCCAAAACTATTTGGAAGAGTATCAACATCGGTTCAAAGAGTATCAGAATTATTTAAAAGAGTATCAATATTACTTGACAATTGTCAACAATTCTTGGAAGAGCGTCAAAATGTTTTGAAAGAGTATCAATATTATTTGACGGAGTATTAATATTACTTGAAATGTGCCAACCTTGCCTGGATGAGTATCAACCTTGCATTAAAGAGAACCAATCTTGCTTTAAAGAGTATCAATCGTGCTTTAAAGAGTATCAATCTTGCTTTAAAGAGTGTCAATCTTACTTTAAAGAGTGTCAATCTTGCTTCAAAGAGTATCAATCTTTCTTTAAAGAGTATCAATCTTGCTTTAAAGAGTATCAATCTTTCTTTAAAGAGTGTCAATCTTTCTTTAAAGAGTGCCAATCTTGCTTCAAAGAGTATCAATCTTGCTTCAAAGAGTATCAATCTTGCTTCAAAGAGTATCAATCTTGCTTTAAAGAGTATCAATCTTTCTTCAAAGAGTATCAATCTTGCTTTAAAGAGCATCAATCTTTCTTTAAAGAGTGTCAATCTTGATTTAAAGAGTATCAATCTTGGTTTAAAGAGCATCTTGCTTTAAAGAGCATCAATCTTGCTTTAAAGAGTATCAATCTTTCTTTAAAGAGTATCAATCTTGCTTTAAAGAGTGTCAATCTTTCTTTAAAGAGTATGAATCTTGCTTTAAAGAGTATCAATATTACTTGACAAGTACCAAAATTCCTTCAAAGAGTATAAATAATTCTTGGAAAATTATCAAAATCCTTTGCAAGAGTATCAACATTAATTGTAAGAGTATCATTACCAGTCGAAAGCCACATTCAATCTAAATTAAATCCCAGTCTTGTGATTCTAAAATCAAAACAGTGTTCGCTTGATTTTTATTTGAGGTAATTGCCACCAGAAGGCGCTTCAATCTAGATTCGAATCAAATTGACGACTCGACCTTGGATCCATTTTCTCAAGAATTCACCCTAATGCAGGATTGGAGGAAAATCCTGCTTATCCTCGAGACTGATAAGCTCCTCAGCCGCCCCTGGATCAAACGTATTTCTAGTTCCGGTGGGGTCGCCGGAAGTCGTTGAGCGTGACGAGTCTAACGGAAAAACGTGGGAACCTCAACTTCTCCGTTCGAAAAGGTCACCGATCGAAACCTAACCCAATACCAAAATTGTGATATCACTTCATCTATCTTTTTTGGTGACCATTTTTTAGTGCCGATCAGTTTTGTTAACAATATCCGACTCTTTTATCAGTTTTGTTGACAACTTTTAATTTTGTCATCAATTATTGTCTTTTATCGGGGCTTATCATTTTTGATTACCAGTTATCAATTTCGATAATTAGTTATCAATTTGCATACTTAGTTATCAATTTGGATCATCACTTATCACTTTCGATCATTAGTTATCAATTTGGATCATTTGTTATCAATTTGGATCATCACTTATCACTTTCAATCATCAGTTATCAATTTTTGTCACATCAATTTTGATCCTAGTTATCAATTTTGATCCTAGTTATAGTTTTTAATCCTTGGGTTATCATTTTCGATGATAACTGACGAAATTAAAGTGTTACGAACCAAAAAAAAGGGAGAATCGATTTTTTAAGGACATGGTGAAATGTTTGTTTGCCGATTTTAGCCAATCGGATAATTTTAATCAAACGGGACCTTTTGTGCCACTTAGGGCACTACTAGCAGCAGTGAATGCACTTGGTCCGATCAAAATCGGTTGAAATTCAAACCGGAAGTGACGTGCTTTTGTTATCCATAAGGATGCTACGTGGTAAACTTGCAACAATTGGCGACATTTTTGGGTCAAATTTGCTTCTTTTTGTATCAAGGACTTTCAAACCTTGGGATTGCTACTCCTTGGCCATTTTGTGACCGAATTGGCCAAAGAACGAAATTGTCCACCCACCGGAAATTGACACCAATTCTAGTGTTTTTATAGTCTTCTTCACAACTGGATAATTTAAAAAATAAATTGCGCTATTTTTGTTGCGAATGGTACTAAGTACTGTTATATTATTACTCAGCAAAAATAGCATAATTAATTATAATATTTTATAATTGCAATATTATATTATAATTGCAATATTATATTATAATTGCAATACTTTATTATAATTACAATACTATATTATAGTCACAATATTCTATTATAATTACAATATTATATTTTAATTACAATACTATATTATAATTGCAATACTATATTATAATTACAATACTATATTATAATTACAATATTATATTATAAATACAATACTATATTATAATTACAATATTATATTGTTACAAATATTTACTACATATTCGTACTTTTCAATCCCCTGGACGTTCAATTTTCGCAAATTACAGTCCCCGCTCTCAATATGCTTCTTCGTTTGACGAAAGCAAGTTCCCCCACTCCCTCCCTCTCAGCGCAGGCGCAGCGCCGAGCGTCGAGAGTGGGAATGCGAAGCGCGCAGACGACAGAGAGAGGGAGGAGCATTCCAGCGCTATTGAGGAGGGGAGCAGTCATAATCCGAGCGTTCATATTGAGAGCGGCGACTGTAATTCCATTTTTGCTTGAAATTCGCTACATTTGGTGTCAGGGACCCCAGGACTCAATTTTTCCCACTCTTTCGACACTCGTTTAATTCGAACTTCCAAATAGCCCGATTGGAAATTGGAAAAATGAAATATGACAAAAAGGAAACAACTGACAAATGCAATGAATTACAAAACGGAAATGAATTACAAAAAGGGCATAAATAACACAAAGAGCATAAATAACAAAAAGGACATAAATAACAAAAAGGGCATAAATAGCAAAAAGGCCATGAATAACAAAAAGGCCATAAATAAAAAAGGTAATAAATAAAAAAGGGAATAAATAAAAAACGGAATAAATGAAAAAGGGGATAAATAAAAAAAGGGAATAAATGAAAAAGAGAATAAATAAAAAAGGGAATAAATGACAAATGGAATGAATTACAAAAATGAAATAAATGACAAAAAGGGAATTAATAAAAAATGAAATAAATCACAAAAAGCGAATAATAACAAATGAACTAAATTACCAGAAGGAAATAAATATCAAAAATGAAACAAATAGCATTTTTTTTAGAAAAAAGTGCAAATTTGTTGAAGATGTAATTTTTTATGAAAAATTCTAGTTTTTGGTGGTGTTTTCGTTGAGGATATTGGAGAAGAAAGCGAAGATTTTAAAAAGGACTGGGACTTGTAGAGAAGCCAGTCAAGTGGAGAGGGATATGATAGAAGTCCGACCAGTTGGACATCCCACTCTAGACGAAATTGTGACGTCAGACATAGCCACAAGCTGTATCCTGTATGACCAGTTCGTGCTGAAACGAGCTGCGAGAAGGGAAGAAGCAAAAGTGCTTCCAGCGAGCTGCCGGCCGGCTCTGCTGTTCTTTTTTCATTTTTTTTTCAACATCTTGGCATTTTTCCTGGAAGCTGCTTGGATTATTCTTTAATTTCGGAATGCAACAATAAAGTGATGTTTTTCTGGGCCAGATTTTGCAAATTTTTGCCCATTAGTTACAAGTGTGTTGATTTACAAAAAGTTGATGGTGATTTTTAGTTTCGGATCAATTTTCCTTTGTGGAGTGCATTCAGGATTACAGTGTTGTTTTTTAAAATGGTGAGGGCGTCTTCCAATCCTTCTCCAATTTGAGTCCTTTTTCTTTTGAATAATTCTCATTTTTTGGAAATCATTTTTGAGCAATCCTTCCTTCTTGGAATTGTGGAAATAATTTTTTTTTTAATTTTTGGTTTAAATTTGATTTGGGTTTATTTTTGGTCTTTGGGGATTCGTCTGAATTTTGTCGAAAGGGTTAAAAGTTGTAACAGCTGTTGCAAAAGTTTGTTATTTTTAAAGAATGCGAATGATTTTTTTGTTCTTTTGTTTTTATTGTTTATTTGTAATTTTTTTGTTAGTGATTTTGAATCGATGATTGATTTTTTTTAAAAACGTTTTTTGGCGCAAAGACTGGAAAGTTTGTTTCTGAGTCAGTTTAGAATTTTTTGGATCAAGGTTTAAAAAGTATTTTTGGAAACGCTTTTAAAAATATTGCCGCTGAAATTGCGTTTTGAATATAATTGTTTATGGCGTTGTTTGATAACGATTAATGATTAAATAACTGTTTTAAACAATTATTTTCGACAATTTTTTGCAACAATTATTTCCAACTATTATTTTCAACAATTATTTTCGACAATTTTTTGCAACAATTATTTTCAACTATTATTTTCAACAATTATTTTCTATAAATTATTTTAACAAATATTTTAAAACAATATTTACAACTTAAAATGATTATTTTGAACAACTATGTTTAATAGTAAATTTAAAAATTGTCAAATTTAATTTTAAACAATTACATTTTATTTATTTCATGTTATTATTTTGTATCTTTTTTTTGTGCAATTGTTTTGTATTTATTTCGTGTTTATTTAATAATTTAATAATTATTATTTATTACTCATTTTGTTTAAATAATTTAATAATTATTATTTATTACTCATTTTGTTTAAATAATTTAATAATTATTATTAATTATTACTCATGTTGTTTAAATAATTTAATAATTATTATTCATTACTTATTTTGTTTAAATAATTTAATAGAATTTTCAATTTTTTTCTTTATTTTTAATATATTTTGTTATTATTTTGCGTAAAAAGAGAAATAATTAGTAACTAAGTTCAAGTGTTTCCAAAGAATATCGTTCACAGCAAAACAATAATTTAAAGAAAGTCTGATAAGATTAGAAACTATTATCTATCATTGTAAGATCAGATTTCACAACAGTAGTTGTAACAAAACCTTATAAAGTTACACTCAATTGTCCCTTTTATTTTATTTTCAATATCTTAATTATAGAAAATTAAATTTGGACAGAAATTCATGATGAATCCCTTATTTTTTCAATCAACCATCCTTTCATTATAACAAAAAAATAACAAATTAAAAAAATCCTAATTTCTGAAACGATCCGGAAAAATGCCATTTTTGTCGAATTTTTCAAAATATTTCGATTTTTAAAATAAAAATTTTTAGATAATATCACGTGTTATTAAAAGATGTACAAATTTTGTTTGAGAAACTTTCTTTTAAGTGTAATAGTTTTCGAAATATTTGAAATTAAAGTTTTGTGGTATTTTCGGCCACGGGGTGGACGTTATTTGCGCATGCGCAGACTTATTGGTGTGCGCAGTAGGACTCTGAAGAAATTACGCATGCGCAGTACGTTTATGACGCATTTGCGCAGGCGAAGTGATATTTCTAGTTCATGTAGGTCTGCGCAGATGTGTTTCAAAGCTTTTATGCTTGCGCAGAAGACTTTTAGGGCATTTTCAGTTGCGCAGAACTATTCTGGAGAAGTTAGACATGTGTAGAAATGTCATTGGAAGACTAAATTGCCGCAAGAATTTTGTAATTTGAGCAGTAGAGTTTTTATATCACTTAGGGCTGCGCATAAATGTTTGATTATGCGCAGAAGGGATTCTAGACAAGTTAGTCTTGTGCAGTTGAGTTTTAGGGCACTTAGGTTTGCGCAGAAGAATTATGTGACACTTAAACCTGCGCATAATGGTTCTAGACCTGCGCAGTAGGATTTGTAGACAACTCAGTCTTGCGAAGTTGAGTTTTAGGGCTCTTAGGTTTGCGCAGAAGAATTCTATGACACTTAGGCCTGCGCATAATTGTTCTAGACCTGCGCAGTAGGATTTTTAGATAACTCAGTCTTGTGCAGTAGCGTTTCACTCTGCGTAGTAGTCATTCCAGTTCAGTCAGGACTACCCAGTTGAGTTCCAGGACACTCAGACTTGCGCAGAAGTAATCCAAGACACTTAGGCTTGCGCAGAAGTGTTCTAAGTCAATTAGACCTGCGCAGTACGGTTTCTAGACATCTTAGCCCTGGGCAGTTGATTCTTAGGGCACTTGGTCATGCGCAAAAGGGTTTTACTCTGCGTAGTAGTGTTTTCAGTTCAACTTAGGTTTATGCAGTTGAGTTCTAGGACATTTTGACCTGCGCAGAAGTATTCTAGAGTGCTTAAACTTGCGTAGAACAGTTTTTAGACTTTTTTGTCATGCTCAGTTGAGTTCTAGGACATCTAGGCCTGCGCAGTTGAGTTCTAAAGCACTCAGGCTTGCGCAGAAGTATTCTAGAATAGTTAGACCTGCGCAGAAGTGTTCTGGAGTGCTTAAGCTTGCGTAAAACAGTTTTTAGACTATTTTTGTCATTCTCAGTTAAGATCTAGGACATCTAGGCCTGCGCAGTTGAGTTCTAAGGCACTCAGGCTTGCGCAGAAGTATTCTAGGACAGTTAGACCTGCGCAGAGGTTTTCTAGGACACTCAGACTTGCGCGGTACAGTTTTTAGACAATTTAGCCATGCGCATTTGAGTTCTATGTCTGTGTAGTTGAGTTCTATGTCTGTGTAGTTGAGTTCTAGGCCTGCGTAGTTGAGTTCTAAGCCTTAGGCTTGCGCAAAAGTATTCTAGGGTACTTAGACCTGCGCAGAAGTAGTTTAGGACACTCAGACCTGCGCAGTACAGTTATTAGTCAGTTTGGCAATGCGCAATTGAGTTCTAGAGCACTGAAGTTTGCGCAGAAGTGTTCTAGGACACCCAGACCTGCGCAGTACAGTTTTTAAACAACTTAACTATGCGTAGTAGAGTTGAAGGGCCCTTTGGCTCACGAGAAATGAATGCACAGTTGTGATTTTAGTAAACATTAAGTCCTCAGTTCTATGCAGTTGAGTTCTAGGACATTTTGACCTGCGTAGATGAGTTCTAGTGCACTTAGGCCTGCGCACTAGTGTTCTTAAACACTTGCACCTGCGCAGTAGAGTTCTATTCGGCTCACACCTGCGCAGTAGATTTATATGCAACTTACGTCTGCGCAATAGAGTTCTATGCAACCTAGGCATGCGCAGTAAAGTTTCACGAGTCCTACAGCTGCGCAGTAAACTCCTACCGTCCCCCAGAAAGCTCCTAATACCCCTCTTCCTCAAAATTTTTCCCTTTTTCTTCAAAAATCCATAAATCGATCGTTTCAGAAGCAATTCCAAGTTCCACTCGGCAAAATGAAGCTCGAAATTGCAACTAAAGTTAAATTCACTCTCTTAAAATCCCTTTATTTTCAGATTCTGAAGAAACCCTTCTACCAAGTGCCGAGAATAGGTGTGCGATGTTGAAATGTTTAGTGTCATAAGGAGATTGGTGTCGATCGGGAAGCCTACTCAGTTGTTGGTGCTGGCTTGAAAATATTGTTGATGTATCAAAGGTACATGACTCGGGAATGCGAAGGACGCGAAAGAGCTCAGTTATAATTGAAGGTGTTTCGTTGAATTGATAGAATAGTTTTAAATACGCGATATTGGTGTGTGTTGACAGTGCAAGTGCAACCGGATATTGCGGTAGAAGGCCACACCTGCATACAGGAAGGTCGACCAATGGTTTTACGATCGCGTTTGGTGAACCCTGGTGAGACCGTTGTCTTCGGATAGCCACGTCGTTCACTATTCACCATTCAAAAAACATCGCCTCGCAAAGGAAAGCAAAATGGGAAATCACCCATCCGCCCACCAGCCGCTCGAAAGAGCTACCGGCCATGCAAATGGTCATCGATCATCGGTACGTTTTCACCCAACCAGCAATTTGCATTTTTTTTAATTAGGAAAATTCCATTGTTTTTCATATAATTTATTAATGTTGTTTTTCTTTTATTATTATTATTATGATTTTTATTTTTATTATCATCATTATTGATGAATATTAATATGAATAATAATAATTAATAATAATAATAATTTTACTATTATTATTATTTATTATTATTTATTATTATTATTTTTTATTATTATTATTATTTATTATTATTATTATTATTTTCGTAACAATTTTTTGCGTAGGGAAAATTATTATTGTAACAATTATTTTTCATTCATAAATAAAATATTTTGAAAACTTAATTCGTAAATAAAAATTTACAAAAATTAAAAATAATTTTTTTGTTAATCTAAATTTTGGAAAAATGGGTATTTTTGTGATGAAAATTGAAAATTGATCTGGGGTAGAAGCTGCTGGTGAAATGGACCAGCTGTCGGGGGCATAGTGGGTCTGATTCTTGGAAAAGGTTTTTTCATTCACTATATAGACAGGTCTAGGAGTGCAGCTGTCTCTATTCTATTTTTTCTATGAGGCCCTTTTCATGTATTTTTTGTTTCGATGGGGTTTTTCTCTCTTTCTTTAAAATTTCACTGAAAAATTGTAATAAAAAAATTAAAGGAATGAAAAATTGAATGTTTAAAAATTGAAAAAAAATTAAAATGAAAATTTAAAAAATTTAAAAATACAGAATACAACTTTCAAAAATTGAAAACTGAAAAAATTTTGGACATTCACTACGCTGGGGGCAAATAAGTTTGACGTCAAAAATTCTGGTAAAATTTAAATCATACAAAATACAACATTTTAAAGATCAAAATTTTTAAAATACGAATTTTTAAAATACAAATTTTTAAAATACTAATTTTTAAAATACAAAATTTGAAAATACAAATTTAAAACAGGGGATGTGAGCATTATTTAAAAATAATCAGGAGCGTATTCAGCAAATTTTGTACCCCTTCAGTTCTTTCTTTTAAATCTAAAAAAAATGATAAATTAATTTGAAAAAAGATTGCAATAATATTATTTTGTAATATTTTGTATTGTATAATTTTACGAGGATTATTTTCATTCATTAATGATAATGTAATTTGCTTTTGAATTTAGAAAAAATGACTTATGAATAATTTCGTCATAATTGAAATTTAATGAATAACTCATTAAACGCCCATTACCTTGTGCGTTAATTATTGATTTTCTAAATTAGTTTTAATAAATTCATTATAAGTTTGTTTATCTGGAATTTTAATTAAATTTGTTTTCAAGAACTGAAAAATGCTGAATCATTTTAAATAACTTCTTATTTTCTCTTTATTAATATTTATCGATTAATATTTTCAACTGAGCGGTACACGATTACAATCAGTATTTTCTGAATTTTTAAAAATCTGGAGATTCGATTGTTATTTAATTTTGAAATAATTTTTTTGTTCTACTTTTTATCTTAATTTTTCTTTGTTTTTTCCAATTTTTTTACAATTATTTTTAGTTTATAAATTTTAATATTTTTATTTTATTAATTTCATTTTTATTATTTTTTTTATTATTATTATTATTATTATTATTATTTTTATTATTATTATTATTTTTTTTTTTATTATTATTATTATTATTTTTATTATTATTATTATAAATTTCTTTCCGTAACGAAAAAAAAAGTAAAAAGAATTTAATCCAAAAAATGCTAAAATCGTAAAATTATTTTTTATTTAAAAAATGTTAATTATCTTCAAACAAACTCTAGGAATTTGTATTAAAACACTTTGTGGGCTTTGTTGTCTATGTTTACGGGCTTTGTTTGCGTAACGCTCACTTGACAGTAAAATGACGTATTTCTACAGTGACGCCTCTGCATGCAAAGTAATAATAATTTAGTCTTAGAATTTTTTTTCTTTTTTATAAAGCCACTCATGAGTATCAATTTTCTGCTAAATTTTCCTTTCGTCAATTTTATATCTTGAATCACTAATTTTTAATTTATTTTTTCCTTGATTATTTACAACAACAAAAAAATCAATCAAAAGAAAATTAAAAAATAAAACGAAAATTACGTCAATTAAAATTTAAAAAAAACAAAAATTAATCCGGGTGCCATTAATCCAATAAAAATTATTAAGCAATCCGAAAATTTATCCAATCAGAATTAAAAGATAATCCGAAAATTTATCCAATCAGAATTAAAAAATAAACCGAAGATGAATTTAATAAAAATTAAAAAATAAACCGAAAATTAATTCAATCAGAATTATAAAATACATTGAATGTTAATCAAATCTAAATTTATTTAAAATAAATAAAGTTAAAATTTATTTTTTTATTTATTATATAGAGGGGCAAAAGTTCTTTAAATACAAATTAATAGATGCAATTTTAGGTACAATTTATCGGAGAGAATATTTTACAACTCTAAATAAAGGAGAAAGAAATAATTTTAAAATCGTATTTTTTAAAACAAAATTGATTAACACAATAATTGGCAATTAATTAGAAAGAATAATTGAGGGGTCACGCACAGTGAGCGCTCGAATTGAAATTCGCCTTTTTCAGGCAAAGCGCGCATGCGCGGCTGTGCAGGAGACTATGCGCACTCGTACTAGCGTTACTGAATGGGGCCCCTCAATTTCAAAAAATAACTAAAAATTAATTAAAAACGTTGATTCAAAAATTAGTCAAATATTAATTAAAAAATAATTTAAAACGATTTAAAAATTAGTCAAATATTAATTAAAAAATAATTTAAAACGGTTTAAAAATTAGTCAAATATTAATTAAAAAGTAATTTAAAATGTTAATTGAAAAATAATTAAAAATATTAATTCAAAAATGAGTGGAAACATTAATTCAGAAATTAATTGAAACATAAATTAAAAAATAAGTTGAAATAGGTATAAATTCCAAAATTAGTTGAAATATAAATTCAAAAATTAGTTGAAATATAAATTCAAAAATTAGAAACATTAATTTAAAAATTAGTTGAAGCATTAATTAAAAAAATAGTTAAAATACTAATTCAAAAATTAATTGAAACTTTAATTAAAAAATTATTAAATAAATAAAAAAGAGTGCAAAAAATTAGTTTTATAAAATAGAGAAAATGAGTCGTATTTTTCAGGAGTCAAGGGGCAGAAAATCAGTTCTTATTTAATTTAATACGTGACAATTTCTCCAATAAAAGAATCTGTTAAAAGAACGAAATTTCTTAGAGTGAAAGGCACTGTGAACTGGGTGCGAGTATTAAGTTACTCTTTCTAGTAAAACGAGACAAACGAGTTTTTTACAGAATGATCTGCCGGGTCATCCACCTTGTTTTCTTTCAAACAGTTGTCCCCTGTCATCCAACAATCTCACTTATCCCTCAAACAATTATTTACATTTTTTTAAAAATGTAAATAAAATGTAAAATTCTTTAAAATTAATTTTGGTAATTTTTAATAATTCAAATATTTACGTACAATAACTCAGTTTATTTATTTTTTATTACATTCCCCCCAGACCTAATTTTTTTATTTTATTTTATTCATTTAATACACTCGTTTTAACCCTGAGGCCTTTGTAATTTATTTTTCATACACATTTGTATTTGTAGAATTTTTAAATTTTTTTTCGCTTGTATTTATAGTTTTTTGTTTTATTTCTGTTTTCATTTCTATTTGGATTTATATTTTTGGTTACATTTATATTTTTATCTTTGTTCGTACTTTTATTTTTATTCGCAGTTTCATTTTTATTTGTATTATTTATTATTTGTATTATTAATTATTTGTATTATTTGTTATTTGTATTATTTATTATTTGTATTATTATTTATATTCTTATTTATTTATCTAACACGTTTTTTTATTTATCTTTGTTGTTTAGTATTTAATCTGTATAATTTGTGCCTAATTCTTTATTCGAATTTCTTCATTCAATTTCTGTCGCGAATTTGACGGATTCGAAAAAAGGCGCCAGAAGTCAGTCACGTGGGGGACAAGATGTCCGGCGTCAGCGCAAACAGCTGATTCACCTCGAGAATTGCCGCAGCGATATTTTAGAATTGTGGGAATGAATCGACGCTCACCGCAGATATTCGTAAAAATAGACTCTGAATCATTATGGGAACGAAGTCTTTATCGAGAAATACTAACAAAATTCATTTATTAATAAAAGCGCACAATCCGTTTGAGTTCGAATTCTCTCAGATTATCACATTATTTCAGTTACTTTAAAACCCTAATTTAGTAATTAATTTAATGTTTACGTCTTTCATTTAATATTTACGTTTTAATATTTAATTTACTAAATATTGTAAAATTATTTATTATATATTTTTTCGTTAAATTCATTTCAATAATTATTTTCTTCAACATATTTTTCAAATTATTTTTAAAAATACTTTCTTAGTCTTTCAAGAATGTTGGGATAATTTTTTAAAAATATGTTTTGGAATTATTTTTTAAAAAAGTGTGTTTTTAAATTATTTTTTAAAAAAGTGTTTTTAAATTGTTTTTTAAAAACGTGTTTTTAAATTATTTTTTAAAAAAGTGTTTTTAAATTATTTTTTAAATTAATTTCTGTTTGTGTAAATACTTAATTTTAAATAAATGAACATTAAATGGTGATTTTTGACAAAGATTTTTTTTTGTTAACTGAACGACTTAAACTGCGTAATGGAGGTTTTAAAAGCGCGTTTTCGAGAAAGAATAATTTTGCATACGAAACGCCTCTCCGTTCCGGAGTCAGGAGGAATTCGTCATTCATTTAGGTAGTTTGGTATTCAAATCGATTCACAACAGCGTCTATTATTCCACGTTTCTCAGCTTTCAGAACGCATTTAAAAAATCGAAAATTCTGGTTTAAAAACAATTCTCGAAAAAGTACTGCGCTTTTGGAAATTATTTTAAAAAATAAATTGTCGATAATAAATCAAACTTATTTTTTGAAAGAAATATATTTTTAGAATACTTTTAAAAAATATTTTCAGAATATTTTTTTACATAAGTAAATACTTGTACAAAAATATTATTAAAAAAAGTATAATAAAAATAATATTTTAGAACATTTTTTAAAAAATAATTCTTTTAGAATATTTATGAAAAATAGAATTTTCAAAATATTTTGAAAAAAAATTTAAAGTTGTAAAAATAATGTCAATTTGCGAACTTAATTTTTAATACGTAATATATTAATTTACAATAACAATTATAATGATGTATTACTAAAATTATATAAATAATTAAAATTTAAGAGAAATGAAAAAAAATAAATAAATGACAAAATAAAAAAAAATGAATCAAAATTACAAAAATACAAATTTAAAATAAAAAAATAAAAATAAAAAAAAAGTAAAATCAAATGAAAATAAAAAAATAAAATAAAAATACAAAAAAGTAAAATAAAATGAAAATAAAAAAATAAAATAAAAATAAAAAAAAGTAAAATAAAATGAAAATAAAAAAATAAAATAAAAATAAAAAAAAGTAAAATGAAATAAAAATAAAAAAGTAAAACAAAAATAAAAAAAGAGAAATAAAATAAACTAAAAATAAAAAATAAAACAAAAGAAAATAAAACAAAAAATATAATAACAAGAAAATTAAGTAAAAAATTATCGTAATTAAAAAAATCAAATTGAAGCTAAATAAACAAATGAAAAATAAATAACAAATGAACGACTGTTTTTTTTAAATTTTAAAAAAATAAAAATAAAATTTGTGGACAAAAAATTTAAATAAACAACTGTTTTTTTAATTTTTGGACAAAAAATTGAACATTAAATATGGAATAAAATTTTGCATGAATGACGAGCAAAAAAAATGACTAAATATTGAATGAAAAATGAGCCTTGAAGACACTTGTTGATTTTGAATGGTCTTATTGAATATTTTCAAGATTCTTATCTTTATGAGATTTTTTCCATGTGATGGGCCTTTTCCTGGTAAATTAAAGTAGAGTTGAAATTGAAATTTCTCTTCAATTAAAATCACATTAATGACGCGATTTTGATTAGATGATCTTGACGCTTTCACCTGAAATTTGAGCGGCTATTTTAAAATGGTAGAAATTTATTCTCAGATGTTATAAGAGTTGAGAGCAAGGGGATCGAACTCAAGGATAACTGGTCGAGAAATCTGACGGGTTTCGAAGCACAATCTTGTTTTATAAATGCCAATCTGGAATCTCATCTCTCATCTTTAAGCGAGAGAGAATTTATTTTAATATAAATGAATTAAAAATCTAATAAAAGTTGTAAAATAAATGCTGGATTTTGTCTTATTAGAATTGGAGGATTTTTTATGAAAATTGAATTTGAATTTTAGGACTAATTTAATTATTCTTATTCGTTTCTATTCGCTTCTTTGTGTTATTATTTTTTTTTAATTTACTTTATTATTTTTACTTTCTTTTATTTTACTTTATTATTATTTTACTTTTGCTTTATTATTTTTACTTTTGCTTTATTATTTTTTTTTATTTTATTATATGTGACACGATCTGAAGAAAGGGACCTTAGAAGCATTTGAAATTAGGTTATGTTTACTGACAGTTTTAACTTAATTAATGCTTTCTTTTTAATTATTTGCAATGA